>PVJD01002377.1:0-205150 GCA_004026545.1 Mormoops blainvillei | reverse complement strand
TCTCTCCCTGTCTTTAAGCTTTGCCATTTTAATTAAGACTTTTCTTGGTATGGACCTCTTTGGTTCCATCTTGTTTGGAACTCTCTGTACTTCCTGGACTTGTGTGTCTGTTTCCTTAACCAGGTTAGGAAAGTTGTTGGTCATTATTTCTTCAAATAGATTATTAATCCCTTGCTCACTCTCTATCCCTTCTGGTATCCCCATGATGCGGATATTATTAGGCTTCATGTCTGTCCCAAAGGTTTATTAAACTCTCCTCATTTTTTAAAAATCATTTTTCTTTTTGCTGTTCTGCTTGGGTGTTGTTTTCTACTTTGTCTTTCAAATAGTTGATTTGGTCTTCTCTTTCATCTAACCTACTTTTTTTCCCATCCAAATGTATTATTTATTTAAAATATTGCATTCTTTATTTCTGACTTGTCCTTTTTTATGGGTTCTGTGTCTTTTTTTCCTGCCTTTGATCACCCTTCTAATCATTACTCTAAACTCTATATCTATAAATTACTTGCCTCCATTTCATTTAGTTTTTCTGGAGACTTCTCTTGCTCTTTCTTTTTGGGCCTGTTTCTTTGTATTCTCATTTTAGTTGCCTCTTTGTGTTTATTTGTATAGGTAGAGCTTCAAAGAGTCTGGTGCATGCCTATTTCACATACTGTTTGTGACTAGTCCTGAGCAACTTGTTTGGAGCTATCAACAATCCATAGCTTATGGCTTCCTCTGCTGTGCCTGGGTGTGTCCAGAAAGAACCAAACTGTGCACCAAGGGTGGCTTTTACTAGCACTGGGTCTGGGGGAGTGTCAGCTAAATTGTCAAAGTTCCCAGAGATCTGCTTTCACTTGCAGGCTTTCTTTTGGGCTTAATCAGTAAAAGTGACTCCAACTGTATTTGTAAGCTCCCCAGGTCGGAGCCCAATAATACATGCAGATGGGGCTATTGTATCCTCCCAGGCTGATGCCTTATGGAGGAGAGTGTTCTGTCTAAGATTGCTTCTGCAATATGGGGAATGACAGCACAGAGACCCTCATGGTTGACCCTTCAGCTCCCTCCCTGGAACCACCAAACCCGGACTCTCCTCACTTGGCTTTAGTCTGCTCTGCCCTCCCTCTGCTGGGGCCCAGGGTATGTGGCTGCTAGCAAAATTTTATGTGTTGGCTCTTTAAGAGGATCTCTGCCTCTCTAGAATGCCAGAAAGAATCCCCACTGCTCCTCACGGATGGATGCTATGTGATTTCCTTTCCCAGTTCTGGCATTCTAGGCTGGAGAGCCATGCTTGGGTTTAGATCCAATACTTCCCACGGAGAACACCCTGACCATTGAAATATCCTTCTGGTACTTCAGCTACCTGTGTGAGCCCAGCCAGCCCTCTGGTGCCTCCTCAGTTCCTACTAGTCTTGATGTGGTGAGGTGGTTTCTTCCATAAGTTCTTGGTTATAGGCTTTTCTCCAGTTAGTGTTCAGTTGGTTATTTAGGACGGTTTTTCTATAATATAGTTGTAATTCCAGTTTGGTTATGGGAGGAGGTTAGTGTACCTTCCACCTACTCTGCGGCCATCTTCTCAAATAGATTGTTAATTTCTTGCTCTCTCTCTTCTCCTCTGGTCCCTATTATGTGAGTGTTGGTACACTTGAAGTTGTCCCAGAGGCTCCTTATATGATCCTCATTTTTTTTGGATTCATTTCCCTTCTTGCTGTACTGATTGAATGTTTTTCGCTTCTTTATATTCCAAATTGCTGATTTGATTCTCAGCTTCATCCACTCTCCTGTTGATTCCCTATAAATTGCACTTTATTTCAATTAGTGTATCCTTCATTTCTGACTGGATCTGTTTTAGGCTGTTGAGGTTCTCACCTCAAGTTCATTGAGCATCCTTATAACCAGTGTTTTGAACTATGCATCTAGTTGATCACTTGTTTCCAATTTGTTTAGTTTTTTTTCTAGAGTTTTATTCTTTTCTTTCATTTGGGCCATGTTTCTTTGACTCCTCATTTTGGTAACCTCCCTGTGTTTGTGTCTATGTGTTAGGTAGAGCTGCTACATCTCGCAGGCCTGGTAGAGTGACCTAATGTAGTCCTGTAGGGTCCATTGGCACAGCCTCCCCTATTACCCAAGCTGGGTACTCAAGGTGCACCCTTCTGTGGGCTGTGTACACCCTTCTCTTGTCACTGAAACTTGATTGCTGTTGGCATGTGCAAGGTCAACCACTGCCTGTGTTCTGTCCAGGGCCACCAGGCATAAGCTACAAAGTGATCTGCAGATTGCTACTATGTGTGCTGGGATTGGAGCTGCCTAGTCAAGGCCAAGCTATGAATCAGGGCTGGCTGTTGCTAGTGCGGGGCCTGGCACTAACCAGGCTGGGCCTCTAACAAGAGGTACAAGGCTCACTGAGGCCAGATGCTGCTTGTTTGAGAAAATTGAAGGAAATTTTAACCAAGAAAAACCACTTTTTATAGAAAAACCACTGGAAACAGCTTGGGTGGGCCCCAAAGTCAGGTGGGGTGGGGGCTCAGGGAATCCATGTTGATGGAGTCTCAGATCTGGCACCTGCCTGCTGGCTCTGTGAAGGGAGACCTCAGAAAAGGAACAATGGCTTCTGCCAGCACTCCTGTCTGGGAGAAAACTGTATCCCCAGCTCTTCTCTGCTTCCAGACAATTCAGTTCCTCCATGTATGTCTCTGTTGCCTTTCAATCTGTCGACTTGTGCTGGAGCTCAGAGGGAGTGAGTTCTGAGAAAGTCTGTGCATAGGTCTCTTAAGAGGGACTCTCTGGGACTTCAGAAGTTTCTGTCTTCCACAGCCTTAATCTCTGCTGGTTTTCACAGACAGAAGTTATGGGAAGTTCTTTTCCTGGCACTGGTACCCTGCGCTATTGGGCCTGGCACTGGAAACCTGAGCTGTGGGACTCCTCACTCCTGAGATCTCCCCCCTGATTTTTTCCTCCACACATGAGTGTGGGACCAGCCTGTTCTGTGTCTCTGGCTCTCCTACCAGCCTTGGTGTGGTTTCTTCTTTAATTTGCTAGTTGTAGGACTTCCATTCAGCTGGATTTCTGGTACTTCTGAATGATGGTTGTTCTGTAGTTTAGTTGCAATTTTGATATGGTTGTGTGAGGTGAGTTATGTTTACCGACACGACCATTTTTGAAATGTCTCTTTCTAATTGCTGAATAAATTTTAGTTATGATTTTCTGTATACTGAGGACCCATATCCCCAGTAAGGCTTTATCTGTATTTAATAGTGAAGTATGCAGTGAAACCAATCAAACTTATCATACAGTTACATTCCCTTAAGTTCAATTCAGCAGACATTTCTTTTAAAAAATGTATGTGTATTTATTTTTTAAAATAAAATTTTATATATTTAAGGTGAACATTATGATTTGATGTACATATTCATGGTGAAATTGTTACTACAGTGAAACTAATGAACATAATTTTTAATATATTTATCATTTTTGTCTGTGTGACGAGAGCACCTAAAATCTACTGTCTTAGCAAATTTCTAGTATTCAATATAGTATTATTAACTATAGTCATCATGCTGTACATTAGCTCTATAGACTTACTCATCCTACATAAATGTAACTTAGTACCTTTTGACCAACATCTCCCATTTTCCCCAGCTCCTTGCCCCTGGTAATTACCATTCTACACTTTACCCCTGTGTATTTGACTTTTGTAGATTCTACATAAAAATGAGATATGCAGCTTTTTTCTCTGTGTGGCTGATTTCACATAGTATTATGTCTTCAAGTTTCATCAGTGTTGTTGCAATTGACAAGATTTCCTTCCTTTTAAGGCTAAATCATCTTTCATTGTATATGAAAACCACAATTTATTTATCTGTTCATTTGTCAACACTTAGGTTGTTTTCATATCTTGGTTATTGTGAATGATACTGCGTGGACATGGGTGTACAGATATCTTTTTGTAGTACTGATTTCATTTCCTTTGGGTATATATCCAAGGGACAGATTGCTGGGTCATATAGCAGTTCTATTTTTAGCTTTTTGAGAATCCTCCATACTGTTTTCCATAGTGGCTGCACCAATTCACACTCCCACCAATAACGTGAAAGAGTTCTGTATTCTCCACATTCTTGCCAACACTTGTTATCTTTTATTTTTAATGATAACCATTCCAGCAGGTGGAAGATGATATCTCATTGTGGTTTTCATTTCATTCAGTAAACATTTCTGGAGGTTATACTCTCTGTCAGGCACTGAGATAGTTATTAGAGATAAAAAGATGGTCATACTTATCTTTATTTTAGAGAAACTTAGAATCTCCTGTGTGAGATATGTGTCTTAGTTTCCTATGGCTGCTGTAACATAACACCACAAACTTAGTGGTTTACTGAAAACAACATACATTTGTTATCTTACAGCTCTGAGAGTCAGATATCTGAAAGGGGTCTCACTGGGCTTAAAGCAAGGAATCAGAATGGCTGTGTTCCTACTGGAGGCTCTAGGGAAGGATCCATCCCTTGTCTTTTACAGCTTCTAGAGGCTAAGTGTAACCATTGCCTTGTGGCTACATCACTCTGACCTCTGTTTCTGTCATCTCACCACACTTTCTGACTTGGACTCTCCTGCCTTTGCCATGTAACAGAACATATTCATAGGTGTCAGAGATTAGGAGGTGGTCATCTTTCGGGGCTATTATTCAGCCTGCTAAGACATGTAAACCACTAAACCATCATGTGCCCTTTTACATTTACATATTCATACCCTCTCTTTTTGCTCTGCAGTTTATAGAGTTCTATAAGCCATGTCCAGACCACACAAACTAAAGCACAGTGTAATGAGTGACATACAATAAGCTCTTTGGGGCATTATTAAGGAGAAAATTGTGGAGGAAAAGGCTTTGGGTTATAGTTGATGTTGAAACTTGGTTTTGAAGTATGAGTCCATCAGTTAGAGAACTGGATTCAGTTCAAAGGCACTGAAGCATGAGGAGTTTGGCGTTTGGGAGGTGGCAAGTAGGTGGCTTTGGTGTAAATGAGTGTGTGCATCTGTGTGTGTTTAAAGGGCTGGGACAAGGTCTGGGATCATGAATTACAGGAGGCTTCATATTGCACAAGGAGAGAACAGCACCTGACTAGATTCTCAGGGCAGACTCCACAGTAAATAACCAAGGTGTGCCAGCTGTGAAGCTTTGCATCCCAGCAACGCTCTAGCAGTCCAGGGAAATAGCTGCCAGGTCAGTTGTTCTCCCATCACTAGGTGAATTTGGGCCCTATCTCTGCATTACTTGCTTCATTCTATCTGGGATGCATGATGGCATTTCTGATGTGTCAACCCAGATGCTATGCACATCAGCTCTGGAAAGGCTGGCTACTCCTTTTCCCTGGGCATAGTTACCTGTGGGTCACTATAGGGAGGCACCAAGATAATTTTTATTGCATGTATTTGTAGGGATGTCATAGAGTCCTCCCTCAGGAAGACTAAGATTTTCCTTCAATCGATGGCTTGTGGTCTGTGAACTTAGTTCTTAAAACTGGGGTTGGGGTGGGCTGAAACTTCCACTGTAATGGCTGATGTCAACCTTCTGTTCACTAATTATTATTGTTATTATTGTTTTAAATACAAGTTGTCCCTCTATTTGCCCCTCAGGTCACCATGACTACTGACACAGTTCCCTAGAGGTGTCCTGGTTGTGCTCTGGCCTTGTTTCCCATTCCAGCCATTACTGCTATTGCTGCTGAGGGTTTGTGATGCCTCCCGGCCTCTGTTATTTCAGAATCCCGACACCTCCACTGATACTGGGAAACCCAGTCCCAGAGCTGTTGCTTTCCCATAAAGACTCTGTCTACAGAGGACATCAGTATGCGGCTGGTGTAGTTTCTCCAGACTCTTCACTTCATACATCCTTTAGGACATTCTCAGCTCCCTGAGCCTGTTGACTTCCTCACCGCTCTGTCAGGATGATTCTCTTACTCCCACTGCTTTAGCTGTAGGCCATTAGCTTGTTTCAACGTCAAGAAACCATGAAAAGCAGGTATGAGGACTCATGAGTGGCTGTTCACATCCACAGTCTCTCCCCAGTCCAGCCTTATGTTGGGCTCTCCCAGCCCCTACATGTTCTGGTTTCTGTGGGTGCATAATCTCCAGGCGTGTGGGCTCTTTGTATTCACACCAGAGACATTATTTCCCCATGGTGACTCCACAGTAAATAACCAAGGGGTGGTGGTAAGGAGCAGCTTTTGAGGGCGGTGAGCATCAATATCTGAGGAACATGCCCTAGATGAGACTTTACACTCTCATCTTTCCATAGATGAGGTCTATGGAAAGGGGAGAGGTTACCTTCCTCTATTGAGGAGATGGCATAGCTTCTGCCAGTGCAGAGGGTTCAAAGGAATCTGTGGTCCAAGACTGTCAGGCTCAGTGGCCCAAACCAAACCCCCTCCCTGACTCCAGCATCAGCAACCTGCCCCCTCCATGCACCCAGTTTCCCCTGCACTCCCTTCACCTCTACTAAGAGTGTAAAGGTGACTCAGCAGTCTGCCTTGCAGCTTTTCCTCTTGAGCTGTTGCCCTAGAAATTCTCTTGCTTTTGAACCTTGAGGTAAGAACTGAATGATCTGAGCCTACTATTTTTTAAACTTCTTTTTATGCATTAAAATAAATAGACTTTATTTTTAGGGCAGTTATAGGTTTACAGAAAAATTGAGTGGAAAGTACAGAGCTCCCATGTACCTCCTCTACCCATCCTCCACCCCATCTCCTGACAGTTTCCTCCATTAGTAACATTCTCCATTAGTGTGGTACATTTGTTGCAATTGATGAGCCAATATTGATTTGCTCAATAATATTGATACTATCAATAATACTGATAATATTATTAACTGAAGTCCATAGTTTACATTAAAGTTCACTCACTGTGTTTATTCAGTGGTTTTGACTGCATAATGACGCATGTTGTTTTCCTTTCTCAGGTTTTCCAAAGCAATCTCCCTCCACAGTATTTACAGTGCCCATTGACTAGTGCCATTCAAGTTCATGGTTATTGCTAACGTGTGCTTTACCTTCTACCTGTCTGCATCCCAGTCTATCATGGGTGGGAGTCCCAGGGACTGTGATGAGACAAACCATTTACTGCCAGAGATGGCATCGTTACTGCCATCTGATGGGCCAGTGATCCAGCTCTAAATAATGCCTGATTCTGAGCACCTGCATTCTAGGGTTGCCCTGATACCAACCATCCCAGCTTGGACCTTCTGAAAGCAGAGGCCAGTGAAAAAGGTTAATATCTGAGAGTTTATAGGAGCAGAAGTAGGGAGTCAGGTGTGAGAGGCCTGGAGGGAGAAAGAGCACATACCGGGGGGATCAATGAGGAACCCTGGTGAATGGCTTGGCTGCTCAGTCCCTGGGACCTTATGAGATGTGTGTCAGAGCTGTGTGTCTTCGATCCTGAGGTAGATATTTGGGAGTGCTGAGCATGGTTCTGTGGGCCCAGCTGTGGTATCAGAAGAGCCTGGGGCAGGAGGTAGGAGCTACAAGGAATAGCTGTGAAGTAAAGTCTTGTCATATTGTACTTGAGAAGAAATGCCTGCAGCCCCCACGGTCCTGATCACTGAGGTAGTGTTGGGTTGGTGTGGGGGGACAGGATTTGAGGTGGTTATGCACACAGGGGTGGTCGACACAACACTGTTGGAAATGTTAGCTGTGATGGTAATGGTGAGGATGGTGACAATGATGACAACGCTATGATATTGTTATTATATAAAACAAAAATAGCCAAGCAACAATGGATAGGTTGAGTGCATTAGTCTCTCTCCTGGGAAGCTGTCATACACTATAAAGGGTCCTTGATGTCTTTTCCTGCCGTCAACCAGTTCAAGGGCAGCCCATAGTCCCAAATCTAGTCCTTGCAGAGTTCATATTTGTAAAATATGTCATTTGAATGCCTGAGTCAGGAACTACACTGTCCTATCTAGCTACAGTTCTAGCCACACTCTCTGGCCCTACTGCTCCCTCTCGAGTTCACCCTGAAAGATCACATCCAGCAATTTGTACCGACATTTGGTGTGCCTGGGCAAGTTGCTAGAAGTGTAGAAGAGTTAAAAGCTTCTATTGTCTAGGGGCTGTCACTCTTTTATCCTGAGTATGGCCAGGGTGAATTGAGAATGGTCAAACCATCCTCTTCCTTTGGCCTATATTTAGACCAGAATCCTGTGGACCTGAATCTGAAGAGAAAAGGGGGAGGACATGGAACACCTCCAGGGGGTACTGGTCACATATGTGAGAAACTGTCTTGGACTGTGCTCTAGGGGGCACAATTCATGCTGGACTCCATGTGAATGGTGCTCCTAGAGGTGAGAAATGATCATTTTGGTCTGGTGGTCAGTGGCTCTGCCCCTTGCCCAGGCCACAGGGGAGAGCTGAACTCTCCTTGGTCCCTGTGGGCCTGGCTCACAGGACTCAACAGCATGTCCCTGTTGTCTGTTTTCCTTTTTTCCAGCACTTCACTTTTGTGGCCAAGCAGTTTCTCCAGGCCTGCAATTACAGGCTGTATTTTGTTCTTTCGGGGTGTGCAAATGCTGATATACTCTACCGCAGCAAGCTTGCACCTATCAAATAAGAACTGAATTTGGATAGCTACATGGTCACAAATAAGGAACAATCTTTTCATTGAATCTTTTTTAGATTGGTTTAAAAGATAACTCATTGGTTAAAGACATATTTTAAAGAATGCAAATATTTCTAATATTTTCTAATATTTTTCTTATTAACGTACTATAGTCAATAACACTTTTGTTAAGTTTATGTATAAATAAAAACATATCATGGTTAATCACTGGATTAATTAACTAAATATTATTACTAGGTTGAATATAAATTACAGGAGTTTAAAGATTAAATAGAAGTTACAGGGACTTTTGATGTGTATGCTCAAAATAAGTTTTTTAAGATAAGACAATTTGACTCTAGGCCACGTTAAGCCTAGATCAGTTCGACACATGTCCTCTTTGCGGTAAGTGCAGGCTGTGATGGTTGCCGGCATAATAGGTATCTTCTGCCAATTTCACCAAAATACTCTTTTCTTTCCTGTTAAAAGAGAGAAATACATTGGTCAGCCATAATGAGTTTTAAAGACTTGTAGAAATGCGGGTGTGTCTCAAATTAAGAACACCAGACATTTAAATAGTTGACCTTATGGAGCACATAAATTAGAGGGTAATTACTTAAATGTTCTTCAGTTTGTGAAAGGATTTACAACAGGATTCCTCTAAATAGCTAACTCTCTAGTGACTTTAAATTACTCCTGTGTGTGTTTAAAAAAATTTTTTTTTTAAAGAAACACCTGTTGCATAAAATGTGTGTCAGAATTAAGAAAAGCTGAAGGGTTTTTCCATTAGTAAGCACATTTTGAGACTGTATTTTAATTCATATTTACCAAGCCTACTTTCAGTATAACTTTCGATATAACTTTTATCCTTTCGGTAACAGAGATTTTTTTCAGCAACAAACAACAAAAGTAATGCTGAGCTCACCTTGGCTCTGGGTCCTTGCAGTCATGGGGCATGGCGGCGGGGCCTCCAGGTAGATTCTGGTGGCAGTAGCATCCCTGGCTTTCTGTTGGGGATTAGGGTTGAGGGGAAGGTGAATACTTTGTGGATCCAAGGACCTCTCTGGGCAGAACCTTTCTATCTTGGGTTGGGAGTGGGAGTAGAGTTGATCCCAGGTGGTGAAGACCAGTGAAACACAGGAGAAGAAACAATTGACTTTGACTGGAATTGGCTCCATGACCCTGAGGTCCCATCCCTTCTAGCCTTAGTTGCACGAGCCTTTAAAAGGATATAGAAATTCAGCCTATAATGAGAACCTCTTTCCTTTAAGACTGCTAGTTTCAATACCTATACCTGTACTGGATCTAGGTTCCATTTAAAGACCAAATCTCATGAACATTATCCCACTGGAGGTTAACCTTTTGAAATCATAGACAAATTCCCGCCTCATGATGCCTTAGGGTGGCTTATGTGTCTCACTTAGCTGCAGCTTGTCTTTCTAACTTGAGGCCCTGTGAGATCACTGATACGGCCATTAATGTGTACTTTCAACTGAACTAGATCTGTCCTTTTGGGTAGAAAGAATAACTTCAGGATGGAGGGCCAAGGTTATTGTTCCCAAGCTTGGTCTGCTGCTAATTACCAACCCAAAGTAAAGTACCTGTCATTCACTTATGCAGTGAATGTTTCTTTGTCTCCTACTTTATGTTAATGACTCTTGTTGTGATTGGTGTAAAGTAGTCAATTAGATGTAAAATACCTGCCCTACTTTGGGAAGATAGGCTATGGTAAATAAAGCAAATAGATATAGGATTGTTCTGGGTGAAATTAGAAACATAAGGAAAATGTGGTATGTTTTTCATAGTAATATGAATTTAATGTCAAATATTACCTATATACTAATATTATATTCCTCTTAGTATTTTGAATTAAAATTTCATTTATACTTATGAAATAATTATGATACCAGATAGCAATACAAAACTGAGCAAAATTAAGTTGATGTGTTAGCCAGTCTCCAAGGTTGCCCCAATGATCCCCAGCTTGTGGTAGCCACACACTTGTGGAGGGTTGGTTTCAGGGTTGGGCTGTGTGTCAGCGGAAGAGAGATGAGTTTCTACAGTGCAGTTGCTAATGTGGGCACTTTCTCATTCTCAGATCTTTGGATCTGGAGGAAATCAGCTGCCATGTTGTGAACATTTCTGTAGAGGCAACTCGGCAATGAAGAACCAAGTCCTCTGTGAACAGACAGGCAAGAAATGAGGTCACATGAGTGAGCAAGGACCAAGGTCTCTCAGTCCTAGACAAACCTTCACACAGCTGCAGCCCCAGCTTATGTAGGAACTTCAACCTCATGAGAGATTGTGACCCAGAACCACCCAGCTGAGTCAGTCCTGGACCCCTGACCTTCAGAAACTGTAAGATAAGAAATGTTCGTGTTAATAAATGTTAAGCCACTGAGTTTGGGGGCCGTTTGGTATGCAGAAATAGCTCACTGATATAGTTGGAACCATACTGCTGAACTATTTTCAAATAATAAAAACTCAGAAGTATAGCAACTGGTATGCTATATGAAAATAGATTCTCTTTGCAAAGGGTTGTGAGCAAATTATACTTCTCTGTGTGATACTATCGATCACTCTGTGTTTAAAAGTGCCCCTAATACTTGTTAGGGTTACTTCTGTTTCAACATATCACACATAATTATACATCAACTATAACTTCAGCATTGTTGCATCTCTTGGCTGAAATATCATCCCATCTCCCTTTCTTTTATTCAAATCCTACCCCTTCGTTTGGGTATTTGATGTATTTAATAGCAGTTAGTAGTAGGACAATTAATGCAATTTAAAAAATCCAGCTTTTCCAGATAATCTGAAAAGTGGAAGGAGGACTATTTTCCATCTGTTTTGTAGTATATTTATTAATGACACCCCCTTCCACTCTTAGAAGTGTCTGGGCTTGGGGAAGTTATATGGTCACCTTAGCTAAAAGGAAAAACTCATTAATTTATTTTAGAATCTTTCACTTTGCAGATTTTTAGGGTGTGGACTAGAGCTCACTTTCAAGGATGAGTGGTAGGATGACTAAACATGCCCATATCTCCTCTATGCAATAATATTTTTCCCTCCTAATATCCATATGGATAGAAACAAGACCATGAATCCATGGAGTTCCTAGCAATGTCAGTGCTAGTTTTCAGTGATTGCCTGGGAACCAGCACTGCCACAACAGTATCAAGCACAGTAATGATAATGAATGAGTTCCTTTGCTTCTTTAAGTGCCCAGGGAGATACAGTGAGTGATGCTTCCCTTGCAGCATAGGGGGCTGAAGAGAGGAGCCTCTGATAGCTGAGGCAGGGCTATTGTGCCCTAGCTTCCCCAGGGAGTCCTGAGGGGACAAGCCCAGCCCTAGAAACCAATCAGCCACCTCATCAGCAGGAGTGTTTCCTGCAAGGTTTGCCCTTAGGCTGACCCAAACCATTTTGGAAATTAGGTGGATCTGATTTCAGCTATAGCAACCAAGAAGGGTTTCTTCTGTACTTGAATTTTATGACATGGAAAGTTAGGCTGCCTCAGGAGAGGCAGAGAGGAAATGGGGGGAAAAGCACGGGATTTTGAGATAGACTGGTCTGATTTTCATTCTAACATTGGTGCTTACTTGTTATTGACCTTGGCCAACCTGCTTAATATCACTGAGCTTCAGGTTCTTCCTCTTGTAATAATGCCAAGTTCCATGTGTTGCACTGAGGATTAATTAGGACAAGTGTGAAACACAGAACACAGGCACAGGCATAATTACAGTGTACTGGCTGTGTTTGTATAATAAACTTAGATGATAAACATTTCGAAGAACCTTTTCAAGATTGTTTCTCTGTTCCCCGTTGCTCTCAGCTCGGGTTCCTCTTCGAGGTTATGCTCCCTTCTACCAGGACATCTCTTATCCTTTTTTATGGCCATCTATGTTTTATGTGTTCCTCAGGCCCCTTTCTCTCTGCTCTCTGTTGATTTCTCAATTTTTCTCCTCATCCCTTCATCTCTGTCTTTGTGTCTCATCTGAATTGAGTTCCCTTAGCCTAGATTTAATAATTGTACACAATATTTCAATCTGTGTCTCCCACTTTCTCACTCTGCTCCCGTGTCTTTGGGTAAAGGTATATCTTGGGCATAGTAGGCCATATAAAAAATCAATACTGGTTGGAGCAACTATCAATGTAGAGGAAACACTTTTCTTAACTGTAGTTCCCCAGATTCATGAGGGGTGTACATGTAGGGTAGCACCTGTAACCTCCCTCATATATCCCAACACACACACATTTTTTTACACATTGAGGGTTAATGTGTAAAACTCCAAATAACACAGTTGATGACATTGTTCATTTCTTCATCTTATAAAAATTTATTTGTGAATCAATGAATAAGGAAATCTGACCCCAAAAGTTTTTAATACCTGAATGTGGTTTTGGGTAAAGAAAGGCTTATTTGTTGCAGTCCTCTACTCCGTCACATGCACAGGTGGACTTCAGAGTTTCCTGCTCAGCTTTAGGCATGACAGGAAATGGAGAAGGTGTGCTATGGGATGCAACACTGCAGATGTCAATCAACTGAAACAAACTTGCTCTAGTCAAGGGCACAGGGACTGGGGACGTGTTGCAAATTATACCAGTCTTTACTCTGTGCTAAGGAAGCCGCCCCCTGCCTCAAAATCAAACCAAACCAAACCAAACCAAACCAAACCAAACCAAACCGTGCCTTTCCCAAGATCTTTCTCATATCAGTTAACAGTGACCTTGTTTTTCCCATTGTTTAGAACAAACATCTTGGTGTTTCATCATTGACTTTTTTTTCTTTTTAACATTACCTCCAATTTACCAGCAAATCCCTTTGGTTCTACCTTTCAAACACAGCAGATCCTGACCACTGCTCACCACATCCACATCACAGGTTGTGTTTCCCGGGGGCTGATTCTGAGAAACATGTTAATGAAATCCTGAGCTATAAACAAGGAAGAAAGATCAGAAGAATATTTAAAGTTATCATGTGATAACATCCCTGGATTTAAAATGTAGCAGAAGGAAAATGATTTGAGACAGTTATCATACATTAGAGGTGAACTGTGATCACCTTCTGATATCACTGGTGGTTCCCTCGTAACATACTGAAAGGACAGAAGGGTGAGAGCCAGAAGAAAGCACCGTGTAACAGACCAACTTTTGAAATTTAACCCCTAAGTTTAGTCTCTCCTACTCTATCAAAAGTTTCTTTCTGATAGGCCTGTGTCTTTTTCATCTTGGCCATTTCAGCATTGATGGAATACAGTGGGCACTCAATAAATGGTCGTGAAATAAATAATGACCAAAGTGTGCACAATGACTTTAGCTGCTATACTTTAAATTATAAAATATGAATACTTTATTTTTTAATTGGAAACCTGGCAAGTTATATACAAAGCATTTTAACTTTTGTCTGCTTTTTATTCCTTACCCTCTTCTTCAAGTACAAGACACAAGAATAACCATTTATAGAAAGTTAAATGCTGAGCTGTATGTCTTTATGAATTGTGTTTTCACTGAAATTTCAAAAAAAAATTCACTCTGAATTCTATGAGATTTTCCTTCTCTGTTGAGAGGTAGAATATCGTTCTAAAATTTCTGGTTTGACTTTGATTCTGTAGATTACTCTAGCTTACTTATCAAACAACATTTGTTAGAGAGCAAGGTTAACTTCCATTTTTCTGAATTATAAAAAAATATATTTGTGCATATGCAGTTTTGTGCACTTGTCCATTTATTTTCTTGGAAGAAATCCCTAAAAGAGAACTCTGTGTTGAAGAGCACAGATATTTTCAGGGGTTTTTGACACATGTTACCAAAATTGCACTTCTACCACTTGATCGGTTATTGATCAATTTCAAATAACCAGAAGCTAGCTAGCTCATTCAAATAGAAAGGAATTTATTGCCAGTTATTTGGTGCTTATGATTATCAGAGGACTGGAGGATCTGTCCCTAGGCTGAGCTTGTAGGGAAATAAGTGGGCCCCAGAATTGTGTTACTTGTGCCATGATAAAGAAAGCAACCAATGCTGTCAGGAACTTGCTGAATCTAGAGACTGCTGTGGTACTCCTGTCTCCACTATAATTCACTAACTGCCAGAGGATGTTCGGCAGGGCACCATGGATGGTCAACAGGAGTCCCTGGAGTTGTGGAGAGGCAGCATTTCAAGGTACACATGATTGTACCTTTGCTGCAATCTCTTCTAGAAGCATTTCTCCCTGGCTCCTAGATCCTCTGGAAAAAACAAAACAAAACTATAAACAAACCCAAAACTGTAGGTATAGGAAGCAGATGGATTTTGTGGCTGTATGATTAAGTAGAAAAGTGAGAAATGCCAGCCTTACTTCTTTCTCTTGCACACCAGACCAACATTTTCAAGCAAGAAAGAAACAGTATTATACATCAGTTGCTGGTTCAGAGCATATAGTCAACTCTATGACAGCACCTTAACTTTACCAGGTTGTCATTTCTCAGGTGGTACCACAAATGAAGGTTCAGTAGACCATTCAGTATTATTTAAGGTCAGCAGTTTCTGGGGATGTAGGGCATGGAAAACTTGGTAGATCCTTTGAGTGGCATTCTTACTTACTTTGTTATAAAGTCAGTAACAATGTGTTAGGTCCTCTGTTGGTGGATATTGCATCCAATAAGTCCTGAGCAAGTTGTTGGCAGAAGGAAGGTGAGCAGCAAAGGAAACACCCATACCCATATGTCTCCATGCTAGAGTAAACATTGAGTCCCTTGCCAGTTTGGAAGGGGTCTAATTATAACTGATGGCTCCCTGGTGCGTGACTGAACTTTGAGTTTTGAGGCCAGCTACACCAGTCTTAGAGAAGAGAAATCAATGAATCAATTTTATTTGTGACACCCTGTCTATTTAATTCAAGGGCTTCTTGAGAAAGCATTTAGGAAGTTGGGGAAAGAGGCTGACCATCTTGTTACTCTAATTATTGAGAACCTCTTCCACAAGGACACCTTTTGGTGAGCACTGACATCCTACTGTGAGGCCATTCTAAATATATGCATTCATATACCTATTTTCCAAACCTCCTTGTCACTAATGCTTCACTCTTGGTTTTTCCAAACTATTCACCATATGGTTAGACCCTTAGCTATCTCCTAGGAATTACTATGAATTTGTACCTTGGTTATCTCTCCGTCTAGACAAAGTAATAAAACGACAACAACAACAAACCCCCAGATGTGCTGCTTGAAGTTCTGCCAAACAGAAGGATTTTCTTTTTCCATTGTCTTTCAGAGAGTGCTGTTGTAGTGGTAAAAGCCCACTCATGTATGTTACCAGCATTATCATGCGGAGCAGTCTATAAACCAAGCTCCAGTTTTTTTCTTTTTAGACTAGTTGTCCATAAAGAACTCCCCATGGTGCTTGAAACTTACATGCTTAGGTGCTGGGTGTGTCCAACTTTATGGCTTGGTGACTCAGATAACACCAAGTTCTGGATTGTCAACTCAGAACACTTTGTTACTTGTTGTCCCATAGTCAACTATTCAGTCTATCAGGATCAAGAAGAAACCCAAGAGCTGTTTCTCAAAAGAAGAATAATTATGCTCTTGGGAACATAACTTTGCTTCAAAGCCCTATGAACTGGACTATTATTTTCTTATTAGAGTTTGCCACAGGCTCTGTACAGTATCAACCCTTCCTCAGACACTTTGAGCACAACTAGGTCTGTGGTATCTCAAGGTCCAAATGTTTGCAGCTACTTGGACCATCTGGAGAGCCCTCTCTTATCCTTGGCCTTCCTAAAAGGTGGTGCCCTTATGGCTTACTTGGTAAATGGATGGAGGCAGCGCAAGTGAATGTAGTACATATTGCCTCCAAAGTTCAAAGAGGACACTGCCTTAATTGTTGTGGGCTCATGACGCAGCATATTTCCCCGCCCTTTGAAGAGGCTCTCCTGATATGTCCCAGACAACTGGAACGGCTGAACTTTCCATGTAGGAGCAAGCCTTTGCATTTTTATCTCCTACTCTGGCACTCCTGTGTCTCACCAAGAGATCTAGGGTAATTGTTATCAACATTCTGCCTTATGCAATGTGAGGTGATCAAGGTTTCTGTGGAATACATTATGACAGAGTGAGAGAAATGACATAACCCTGAGGTAAGAGGGTGTGGTGTACTTCTTCCAGGTGAAAGCAAGTTATGTCTAGTGAGTAATGGTTATTGGGATAGAAAAAACCTGGCAGATTGACAGATGTATACCAGGTACCAGGATCTGTTTCTTTGCTTCAGTAACAAGATTACTTAAAATATTTTAAAATTATGAGATTATTTTAGGAATAGCAGGGATATTTAATAACACCATTCAATTAAGGTTTTAAAAATCCAGCAACTTGCAAGACCCATTTTTCTAACACATAAACTAAAAGGTTGCGTTCAATGGGATTGAGATAAGAATCAATCTTCCTGAATCTTTTAGGCCTCTGATAGTGGTCGTTATTTCAATGGTTCCACCTGTGATGTGTGGTGTTGCTTTTGGTTTACCATTTTGTATAAACATGTGGTTTGGAAATACAATTTCAAAGGTTCCCACTTGGCCCTTTCTCATGCTATGGCCCTATTTCTAAGCATGTCTATTCCAGCTATTTGCTTAAGAAGAAGGTGCAAACCACAAGATGGGTTCTCAGATCTCATACCTCATCTTCAAAATGAGTACACAACAGTATTCTGGTTCCCCAGGAATAGATGTAAGCTCAGAGTCAATATCTAATAATCTCTGAAAAATGTGGGTATTTTTCTTTCCTCTCTAATTATGAGTCCTTTGTTAGTAACATGGAGAGGAATATTGCAATTATTAAAAATTTTGTGATGAGGACTCATGAAAGGTGATAAGCAAGACTCTCAACAGAGGACCTGGCACAAGGTTTGGGCTGAAAATACTAGTACTGCTAAAATTCTTGATGATGATGGTTATCTCTTTTTAAGTGTTGCAGTAAACTTGCATCTTTCTTCATTTTGGTGAGGAACAATTCTACAATTCCTTATTACATTTATTTCTTGGTGTTTTATTGTTTTTGTTATTGCTGTCATGTATCGAGTGGCAAAGAAAATTTCATATTTTGGAAGATATACAACATTTTAAAATTTGACAAACTGGGTTATGCCATCTTTTTTGGTCTGGAAAAATTGAGGTTTGATTTTTCTCACACTAGGAAGTCTTAAAGTAACAGGGCATGACAATGCTGTTCAGAACTCCACACTCTGGCCAGTGGTCAATGGTTTTTTTAAAGCCTGACTTCTTGACTACGCTGAGGGTCAGGGTCAAGTCTGCTTGCTTACTTTCATAGGCCTGGCTCCAGCAAGTGTCAGGAAGTGTTTGTTACTTGAACAAATAAATGGCTTTACCTGTACATCTTTTCCGAAGCATCTGATTTGCCTCTTCCTTCCTACCCTTGCAAGCTTTCAGTTACATCAAGCTTCTTGCTCTCCCAAGAATAAGGTATTTATCCCTTCATGCATTTGCAGTGCTATTTTTTCTTTGTCTTGTCTTTCCACCTGTCTACTGGAAAACTGTCACATAAAATACTGCCTGCAAGACGCCTTTCCAGAGCCCTCATTAGTAGTGTGAGCCCTGCTTTAATAACATTTTGCATTTGCTCATACTATAAATCTTATTACTTTGAATCTTATTTATGTGTGCACACATCTGCCTTCCCGTGCACACTCTGCCCAGCACGGTTCCACAGCAGCTGTGCAGCTAGTGTAGAATGAATGCACGAGGTTGAGGTTTGCCCTTAAATTGAGAGAGATCGGGATTAACACATTTTGCTGATTCAGAGAGGAGTAAACATTGTCCATATCACTCTTTTATGGTCTCTTCTAGCTGTTAAACAATCAGAAGAGGACTCTTTCTGCAAAGTTAAAATTCCTCAACAAATGTTCCTACCAGGTGGCAATGGGAAGAAAGGATGCCTCTGGTTTCCAATGATCATATTGTCCTGTTGAAAGCTAAGTTGCAAACAGAATGTTTTTAAGTATGGTTTAAATCTGAAGGAAGCAATTTCTCTATTGGAAAAATGTGCACTAATACACAGAGAATGAAATTCTTTAAAAGGAAAGGGTGGATGGGTATAGGAACAAAAAATGGTGTGCAGCACTAAAGAGTATATTTGGTAATCTGCTTTGTCACTTTCATATAATGGAATTAGTGGATAAGTATCCTTTTCTTTAATAACATTTCATTTCCTGGAATGCATCAAGGCAGGTTAGAAAATTCATTAAATAGAACTTCAATGTTCAGAACAAGGTTTTAGAGAACAAGACAATCTAACATAATTCTATTAATTTTAAAACTTTTCCCCTAATAAAAGTAAAAAAATAGTTTAAGGACATCAACAGAAGAAAAGCCCCAACTGTGAATGATAGCTAGGTTATTTTAGAGACATGGGAGAAAGAACAGAGGAGCTCCAATGAGGAGTTGTGAATATTGAGGTAAGTTAGAAAGGTGGATATGCTTTGGGGTTAGGAACTTGGAGGTATGTAGCAGTGGTACGTGGCAGAAGATCTCTGAGAGGGTGTTTAGGTTGGCAGAATGACCAAGGGAACAAAGGTGGAGGGGTAGGTGGTTAGGAGTGGTAGGTGAGTCATATGAACAGGTTAGTATTCTCAACTTCTATTATTGATATTGAGCTAAAAATTCCACAAAATGCATACAGGTATGGTCTGCATGTTTTCAGCCTCATACAACAAAGACAGGAAAATAAGCACCAACATTTATTAATATTACTACTGCTTGGTTGGGAGGCATCACACAGAGTACATTGTATAGATGATGGAGCCTGACGGCCAGGTGTCAGGTCTGCCCCCATTCTGTCCTTGGACAAGTTATTGAAACTTTGTCTCAGTTTTCTCACTGGTGCAATGGGACTGTGAAATCAGGGCTTGAACATGGATTAAATGAGGTAACATTTACAAAACACTGAAGTCATGTAAGTTTGCTATCATTATGTAATATATGGAGGTAAATAGATAATGCATCATAAATACCATAAATTGAATATTCATATGAATTGACACTGGGTTCTTTTTAAGTTTTCTGTAAAATTTGGTACCTTGGAGATCTAAGTTTAGCTAGTGTTTAGATGCTGACAATATACATTTGATAATGAAGTAACAGATGATTTTATTCATTTAATTTTTAAAATGAATAGATGTCTTTTTACATTCATTCAGCTTACATTCAACACATATGTTTATTGAGTCCCCATTATGTTTTAGGCACTGTTCTAAATGTTTGGGAGATAAGACTTCTGCTCTCCTAAAAGGTTTCTAAAAACCAAACAAAAATGTAATTCCTTATACTTTTTATAAGCTATTAATTAGATATTGCATCTACTACTGTAAAGAAAGATACTATAAATTTTTAAATATTTAAAAGGATATGATACAAAAATAAAAATTCCATTCTCCTAAATTACATGAAGATGTGTGATGAACAAATATAAATCTTTATGTTGTATTTTATGTCATAAAGGTTATCCCAATTTTTAGGTATTTTCCTGATGGTAAGATTTAGGACCTATCTTTGTGGAAACAAAGGCCCAACCCACCCCCAAAAAAAGGAAAGAAAGGGACTTATGGCCAAGATGGAAGCGTAGGTAGATACACTTTGCCTCCTTGCATAACCTAAAGAAGGGCAACAACAAATTTAAAAACAAAAACCAACGAGAACTGTCAGAAAATCAAACTGTATGGAAGTCTGACAACCAAATAGTTAAAGAAGAAACATTCATCCAGACTTGTAGGAGGGGTGGAGACAGAGATGGGAAGCTGGGGCAGAGGGGATGTGGCAAGGCAGTTGCTGGGGGACCGGGTGGGTGAGACGTTGGCTGGCGGTCCCACATTTGTGTGTGGATAAACTGGGAGGAACAACTGGGAGCGAAACAGACCAAGCAACCCAGCTTTTCCCATGGGTTCCAGCGTGGGAAAAGAAAGCCTCAAAACCTCTAGCTGTAAAAACCTGTGGGGTTGCGTCAGTAGGAGAAACTTCCAGCTTCACAGGAGAGTTAAGTGGAGGAGCCCTCACGGTCCTAGAATGTACACAAACCCACCCACCCAGAAACCAGCACCAAAAGGACCCAACTTGCTTGTGGGTAGCAGAGGAAGTGACTAAAAGCTGCTGAGAGCTGACTAAGCGGCATTGGTCCCTCTTGGACCACTCCCCCACATACTACACCAGGAAGCAGCATGTGAGTTGCCCTGTCCTGGCCAATACCTAAGGCTCTGCCCCTTACAACATAACAGGAGCACCAGAGACAAAAAACAAATATATGGCCCAAACCAAAAGAACAGATCAAATCTCCAAAATTAGAACTGAGTGATGAAGAGATAGCCAACCTCACAGATGCAGAGTTCAAAACACTGGTAATCTGGATGCTCACAGAAATGGTTGAGTATGGTCACAAAATGGAGGAAAAAGTGAAGGCTGTGCAAAGTGAAATAAAGAAAAATACACAGGGAACCAACAGTGAAGGGAATGAAACTGGGACTCAAATCAATGATTTGGAACAAAGGCGAGAAATAAACATTCAACCAGAACACAATGAAGAAACAAGAATCTCAAAAAATGAGAATAGGCTTAGGAACCTGCAGGACAATTTAAAACGTTACAACATCTGAATTATAGGAGTGTCAGAAGGAGAAGAGGAAGAGCAAGTAATTGAAAGCTTATTTGAAAAAATAATGAAGGAGAACTTCCCCAATCTGGCAAAGGAAATAGACCCCCAGGAAGTCCAGGAAGCCCAGAGGGTACCAAAGAAGTTGGGCCCAAGGAAGCACACACCAAGGCACATCATCATTACATTACCCAAGATTAAAGATAAGGAGAGAATCTTAAAAAGCAGCAAGGGAAGAAGAGACAGTTACTTAAAAAGGAGTTCCCATAAGACTATCAACTGATTTCTCAAAAGAAAGCTTGCAGTATTCAAAATCATGAAAGGCAAGGACCTACATCCAAGAATACTCTATCCAGCAAAGCTGTCATTTAGAATGGAAGGGCAAATATAATGTTTCCCAGATAAGTTCCAGTTAAAGGAGTTCATCATCACCAAGCCCTTATTATATGAAATGTAAAAGGGGCTTATCTGAGAAAAAGAAAAAGATCAAAACTATGAACAGTAAAATGACAACAAACTCACAACTATCAACAACTAAACCTAAAAACAAAAACAAACTAAGGAAACAACTAGAACAGGAACAGAATCACAGAAATGGAGATCACATGGAGGGTTATCAGTGGGGAGGGGGAGTATGGGGGAAAAAGTACAGGGAATAAGAAGTATAATTGGCAGGCACAAAATAGACAGGGGGAGGTTAAGAATAGTATGGAAAATGGAGAAGCCAAAGAACTTATATGTATGACCCATGGACATGAAGTAAGGGTGAGGGGGATGCTGGTGGGAAGGGCATTGCAGAGCGGAGGGGAATAAAAATTAAAAAAATAAAATAAATAGAATTACATTAAATAATTAAAAAAAAAGAGGGGAATGACAAAATAATAGACAAAAATAATCCCAAAAGAATAATGGGAATAATTAAACCCAATAATTGAAAATACATAGGACTTAAAACTTATTAAAATAAATGTAAGCCATTTTTAGTGAAGTTCAGGGTTCTTGGTTTCTTAGAATAAAAATCAGAGATTACAATCACTGAAAATCAGGAGAAGAAAAAGAATTAAGCTATCTGTAGAGCTTCTAATCTTCTAAGTACTGTCCATGTTCAATCATATTTAATCTTCACATTCAATTCTAAGGAGTATTTTATTTTCTTTGCTTAAGAGGGGAGAACAGATGATTTGAAAGTATGAGTAACTTTCTCTGGATACTAGAATTAGAATGGCCTGGAAAGTGGACTTCAACTTGTCTTATTTGCTTCCAAAGCCAACATATTTTTAACAAATGGCATTCATTCCCATGACCTGCCCCCAAATTATATTTGGCTCTTAAAATGGTTCATTCTCCACATATCAGAGTTTCATCTTCTTGATGCAATGCTCAAGCATAATGAAAAAATACCCCATTCTGCTCCTGGTAAGGATTGGACTAACAACTAAATTGGCATGCTTTCCAGGCCCTGCACGCATGCATGCACTCTTCAAAGTCTCCCCCAGCACTGTTACATTAGGTGATCTTTTAGATTTTGGTGATAAATGAGACAGAATTCCTGTTCTCAAAGGGCTTACAGTGTGACCAGGAAACAGTTACATTAGCAAACAATAATCAGATAGCAAACTATATTGGAGAATACTTATTAAGTGCTGACCATAAACAAAGATATTGTAGTTTTAGAAATGACGGTGCTCTGGAGAAGTGGTGTGTATATGTATGACAGTGCAAGGAGGAGGACAGGGGATAAGTGCTGACTTGGCATTTTCATAAGGACAAAGCTGGCTTAGCCTGACATCATATTTTAGGAAAACTCACCTAAGGAATTTGTCTACTGAGTTTTAGCAAGAACAAAATTTTCACCTGAGCTCACCAAAGGCAGGTATGCTCTGGTTGAGAGATCAGTGGAGCTATTTTTAATTAGGACAGACACAAAATTTATTTGACAACCCCAAAATTGGTAGAATGTCATAAATCAAAGTCAGTATTATGGCTCCCCACCCCCCCAAAAAATCTGGACATCAATTTAGAATATTGGTGTGTCCTATTTTATTTGAGCATCTGCTGCTCTAACAACAAGGTTTGTCTGAAGGCATTGAAGTATATTGAAGAAACAGTGTTTAATTATGAATTGATATATATCTATTTGGTCAGGAGACCAAGTAGTACCCAGGACTGTTAAATTAGATAATTGCATGCATAGTGTTAAGTGTAGCTACTATGAGATTATTGCTCTGAGATGATGTTTTCTTTGGAAGATTAGTCCTTTGCTCTACCATTCTGTTTTTTATTTTAATTTGTTTTCTGTGTTAACCTACATATTGGGCATTTAAGATCCTACACACACACACACACACACACACACACACACACACAAACTCACATGCACCTTCATTTCTGAGATCCTAAATACCATTGAAATCAAATGTGACAAAATTCAGTCAGCTCCCATTTGCTGTCAATAGTTTGATACAAATGGGATCTTGTGCTCATTCTGTCCAGTTGAGGGGCTTCCTCCATTAGTCACCTTGCATCCAGCAAACCAAATCCAAATCTGTGGAGGAAAAGTAATTAGTTATTTTAAGCAGTGATAAGAACATCACAAATAATCGATTCCTATGGTATTACCAGCTACTCAGCCAAGGAAAATTCTCTAAATGCAAGAATTTATTACAGAATATCAGCCAGCCTGAGGGCTTTTCTTGTTCAGCACACGCATAGATTGCTGGGTTGAAAGGCAGAGCTGTAATGATGCTTACCTTTAATTTTTCCCTTCAAATAAGGAGGTGAGTTGCCCCTAAAGTCCTTAGTGTAAGCAAATGAGTGGCTTTATGGTTGTAAAGATGTATTGTGAGCCTCACAAAAATAGGAAACCAGCAAACTGCTTGGGAGTAATTAAATGTAATCTGATGCATACCACCTCACAAAGAAGGAAGAGCTGACTACAATTACAGTACACCAGGCTCAGAAACATATTTATTGTACTTACTTTAAAGATGTTTATTTCACCTGAAAGAAAAGGTCTACAGAGGCATTTCCTTGTAATCAAAACAGAGATCATCTTCTTTTACCGACCATATTTATTTCAATTTCAAAAGTTCATGGCAGACAGCATTTTAATCCACTTTAACTTTTGGGTTCCTTAAATGTTTAAAACTAACATTGCTTAAGAAAAAACACCCATATCCACCTCTAGCTTCCTCCTCTCCCTACTGAAGACAGGATGAAATATAATAATTTGACACAATAACTTAACCATTGTTTCCTTGAGAAAGGAATTCAGCACTTATATACTCATTAAAACTTGAAACATGCAGTCAGCCCTCGAAGGTGAAGCAGAGAACAAAGATCCGGTGGCACTGCCCCGGCACAAGTCCACACGTGCCACCCTCAGCATAGAAAATGGAGTAGTCCCTGCTGTAATTAAAACACCAACTGAAACAAAAATGTAAGCTGTGGCTTAAAGTAGAAAAGTGGAGATGGATGAATAATATTCCCATTATTCTGTTTGACTTGGAGTTATTAAGATGTACTATAAGGCAGAAAACTAGCAGCCGATACCCCAAGTTAATTTTCTTTTAATTCTATCCAGGACGTGACTTCTGTGTTATATAGGAAGATATCTGAAATTAAACTAGAATAAAAAGGAAATTATAGGAGTTAAGGGGATAATTGTCACTTTTTAAGAATCAAGCAGTGGTGTATTTCTTTCTTTTTTAGGGCATGGCTTGCTGAGGGCAGAAGTTGAGTGGATATGGTTACTATTCTGGGCAGGGAAGGTGGGGCGCACACACACAAGTCTTCATGTGGTAGAAAGTCTGTCCTGGGTGGTAACTGGTGTGTGGAGTTCTTTGTACAGGTAGGAGGAGAGACCCACAGCAAAATGCCATGGGACCTACCCTGACCCCGCACAGTTTCTGTGAGGCAGCCTCCAAGCTACCCATGGCCTGAAACCTGCACCCGGCAGAGGGTAAATCGATGTAGTTTTCAAAAATGTCGTTTTGGAATATGCTGTTCTCTAGAACTTTCTCTTTGCCGCAAAGTTTGGTCAAATAGAATGGAATGCATACACAGTAACATGCACAGTATTGCCAGGGTAGAATACTTTCAGGGTCCCTGTGCATTTTGGAGAAAACGCCAGCAATGTTGAGCCAAGGTGCATACCTGAAGCAGTGAGCACATTGCCACTGCAGGTTTCTTCCCATAGAAGGTTGAACTCTTTAGGCCTCCATGGATTACCATTCTATTTTAAAGCATGGGGATGACAGCATGTCTCATCAGTAGTTGGGATTTGGTTGAATAATACCTCTCAGGTTTATCAATTACTGAACAAAAGGATACATACAATTTCTCCAAGTTTAAATTCTTAAAGATTTAAGTTAACATACATATTTTCATAACAAAGAGCTACAATAAAGCTTTGGTTGCACTTACAACAATGTCAAGATATGCAACAAAGACCATTTCTAAAATACCATGAGCTTTATTAAAATATCAGCCAAATTTTTTATACGATCCTTTGGTTTTTCTCAATATTTATATTCCAAAAAAATATAAAAATTGTGAAGTCACTTTGACAGCATCACTGAGTAGTGAGAAAAAATGTTTTTGTTTATTTTTTATAAAGCAATGGCACCACCTAAATCTTCATCAAGTCACAACTGAAGACATTGCATCAAATCGGAATTGAAATAGCCAAGTCGTATTGCTAAGAGTTCAGGCTTCCTGGGAAAGGCACGCTCTCCACCTGGCACACCAAGTTTACAGGGAACATATCCAATGGAGGTTCAAACATGGCCAGTGACACCAGAGTCTAGTTTTCTCCCCAAAAGCCACACAAATGAGAGGTACTGTAATGACACACACACGGTTTCTGCCCCTCTCTCTGCATGTTCACACAGTGAAAATAGCACACGTATAACATGACAACCTTGAGAGATCGTGAACTGCTGGGAGACGTTACCTTCTGTGCTGCCGAGCGGTCATGAGTTTTCACCAGCTGCCTGAGTCTGTCCAGGCATGTTCTAGTGCTCATCCTGTTAGGGCTGGCAATTAAACAGTGTCAGAGCTATGAGACCCCAAATTTGATTCCATCCTCTTCTTTTCTTTGCAGAACTCGATTTGATTTTTTCCACTAGAAAATGCATGCACACATATAACTGTATGCATACGTGTGTGTATGCCTGATGCACCTAAACAAAAGTGACAACTTTATAATAATAAAATATGGCTTTCCTAGCCATGAGAGAGCATGGATTTTACAAAAGTACAAATTCACCATGGTTATTTTTAACAGGTATATGCTCAAAACTATACCTATTCTGATATTGTCTTTGAACTTTGTCTCATCTGTGTTGTCTATGTTGGCACAAAAGTTCCTAGCTGGTTAACCATTGGATATATAGAGAAACGGAACATGAGCTTTAAGAGACTCCAAAGAGTAGTAACCTGGAAAAAGAATAAATACAAATCGGTAAATACAAAAGCCTTGCAAATCAACAGCACAATATAAAGAGAACATATAAGAAAATCTGTAAAGTGTTATGAAAATATAAAAAGAACCTTGAAAAAGAGCGAACTGTGTTTATTTAAGACAACTAACTCTGTGTTTGCTGAATGAAAGTGCATTTGAGCAAGGGACTTGTGGGACACAAAGATCACCAAGGGAGCTGGAAATGGAGCAAGAATGACCACAGTTAAGACACCAAAGGGCTTGTGACATCTTTCCTTAAAAATAAACCCCTAAACAGGAAAGGAATAATAAACTTAAAAATCACTCGCTGATTGGTGACTGTGATTTTGCTTTATTAGCATGGACAAGTAAATTTTCTGTGATAGTTTGTTGTATTTAAAGACAGTGTAAAACTCATTGCAAACAGTTGTTTACAGTGCGTTTTTCAGCGCTGAGCTGTTTTAAAGCTCAATTGTGCATTTTGCAGATAAAGTGGGAAAACTAACTGAAGGCTGTATTGTAAGCAGTGGTTGCCGTGGAAACCCCAGTTTCAAGAGCTGGTTCTCCATTACCACTTAATTTAGGCTTCCTAATTGCATTCCACTAAATCGGTAGCGACAATATCTGCAGAGCAAAACTGCTTGCCCAGTCTAGCGCAAACCTCTTTGAAACAGGCTTTTTGAAAGCCAGGAGCTATAAAAACTCAGCATGACACGGAGCATATGAGAAACCTGTAGTTCAAATGTACTACTGCTTGCTTTCTCATCCTTGGTAACTCCAGTGTGCTCCACACCAATCTATTAGTTCAGTCTACCTTAAAGATCATAAAGCTCTGCCATGTGGAAACTCATCTGTCCAGCAACACATTGGTGCAAAATAGATTTAATTGTCCTTCCAGCCTGGTATCATGTCCATCTTATTTTACTACACACCAGCAGGTAGCCGTGCACAGTCTCACTTTCCTTGAACTGCCCTTGCTCCACAATGCACAGAGAACAATACTTTCTCAGTTTAAATTATTTGCCACTGTTGGGCTGAGCAGAGGGCTAGACCGCCCATATGTGACTTGAAGAGAGGCTTGTCAGAACCACTAGACATAAAAGCATTGCAATTATCGACCACACTGCTTTAATAGAGGAGGCAACTAATATGATAGTGTAAGTGACTGTGCCAGTGAGGAGCTCTTCGTCACTGTCAGATTAACACTTGAGTTAAACTCTTGTAAATCAGTCACATTATGCTGCTGGTGGAGAAATAAACACAGACCTATTATGCTTGGGATTCCAGAGAGCTCTCTCCACAAAAGGAGTTACACCGGATGCCCTGTTAATCTGAATTTTGTCATGTTGATTATTTTGCAATGACTAATGTGGGTAAGATCTAAGTTGCCTGTGGCAGAGCAGAAGGCCAGTCTGGCTCCTGGCCTGGCACAGGAGTGCTTGGGGGGCATCCTGTGTCATGTCCAGTGGGAGAGAAAGCCAGCCCAGCCCTGACTGACAACAAAATCCCACAAGTCTCTTTTTCTCCTTCAACAGCGAACGCTTTCAAGCAAAGTACGCTGCTGTCTTGGAGGACATGACTTCATGCCATTCCATTGAGAAGTGCGCCATTTCCTCACTCAGGTCTTGAGGATTTCTCATTTCTGTTGTAGGCAAAGAGATTTTTTTTGCTCCAGAGAGCCAAGTAAAAAGAAGGGCAGCGTTTCATCCTCTCCCTGGCGGTGGTGCATGTTCCTAAAAGCAGCCTGGAAACTGCTGCCAAACACTCCACTATTGTCTTCCAGCTCCTGACGTTTTGAATACCCTCGCTCTCCCAACTATGGGTCTTCTGCAGGAATGAATGAAGCATTTTCCAGGACAAGACTTTATGAATGAGACAGCTTGTGTATTACAAGGCAGGAGGCTCTGTGCATTTCCTAGATTAAGAAAGCAAACCCTAAGAGAGTCTTGCATCTCTGTTCTAGTGGGAATGTGGAGGGGAAGGAAGATAACATCACCGAAAAGACTGTGCCAGAAAGTCTCTCCACTGAAGCATGAAATATTGAAAAGGCCAGGCATTGTCTTTAAACAAAACCAAAAAGGTCCTGGCTGAGGTCCCTTCTCATATATGAATGGACAATTTCAGCCTACAGGGCTGCTGGTGCAGGTGTCGCAGGGTGCTAGGCAGTGGCAGAACGGCATGTCGCCTCTGCCTTGAATATACTGACACTCGATTCTGTGACCGAGTTTGGAGACTAAGTTCCAGCAAAATTATGTGCTACAGTTCTGGAATTTTCATTCTCCTCTGTCAAACAGGCCCCACCAGAGTATTCATTTCCAATTCCCCAGAGCTTCCTTAAGAAGGCTTAGGGTTGTGAACACATTTTTCTCTTTCCGATGCACCTGGACACTGGGACCTTCAGTATCCATCCATGCCCATTTCTGTTCATTTCTTCCTCACTGTGGAAGGAAAAACAGTAAATGATCACGCTTTGTATAATCACCTCGATGTTGCCGTACTTGAATTAAACGAGGAAAAGCCAACCCTATCCCCTGACCTTGCTCCAGGCACTGTCACCATGCTCTTGCGGGCAAAGTACTGAGAAGCAGCTCCCAGAGGAGCCAGCAGGGACCAAGATCAAGGAAAAGTAGAGGCAACTTTGTTCAAGCATCAGGTTCCTGATAATTTCCTCTCATGCTAGTCTTCTGGAAACACCTCTGATTTTATCTGTGTTCTCCTACTTTGCCACTGCTTATCTCTGATCCACCTCACGAAACTAATAAAATAAAAGACTAATGTTTCCTTCTCATTCTTAACAATTAATTCCAATTCTAAAACTGCTTTGATCTCCTCTCCATTATTCTAACACTAAACCCCAAGTCTTTGAGCTTAAAATCAAGCCTTGTTCCAGTGCATAGCCTAGGCACCCCATGGGAAAAAAATCGGAGCTGCCACAGACAATGTTTATGCTGAATTACAAGTCATGGAGAATTGCATAAATAGTTATGAGGGAAAATTGCAGGATAATGCTGCTGATAGAATCGATAGCATCCTTGGTAGTAATATACCCAGGAGTTCTATATATTATCTATCCACTGAAATGTCAATATAATAAAACCTACAGAGGAATTTATATGAAGATCTATTCTCTGTTAATTCCCAAGTGAAATATAAATCAAACTGGATATCTTAAAGATCTTCTCTAATCAACTTGTTTGAGAAACTGGTTAAATTGGCCATTGTGCTATTCCAACTAATGGATGTCAGGAAGCGTTTCTCTCTCTTTGAAAATTTTTACAGCATTTTTGAGCATATTGCTCAGGATAGCAAAGAAAATAATAGATATTTTATATATATTATGTAAACCATTAGGACCCATGCAATTATATTTTCTAAAAAATGTTTTATATTTATATTATTTCTCTTTGAATCCTAGTGTTTAGTAAGGGGCCCAGAATATAAGAGATCCCATTTAAAATGCTTTAACAATAAGCAAATATACATTGATTGGGCTTTATCTTTAGCTATCTTTGCTCGTTTTCTTTTTTCTGGACAACTAACATCCTTTAAATTAATTACTCTGTGAATTTTCAAATGCTAGGCACTTATATACATTTTGGGAGAAAAATGAAAGATGTATTTTGAGCAGAAGCTTTTTGTGATCTTAGACCAGCAGCACTTCTGTAGGTCTTACTGTCATGTCAGGTATCTTTGAAAGTGGCAAGAAGGCTCCCAGCTCACTAGGGGACTGCGGATTCACTCTTACTAACACAAATACACCTTTCATATATATGTCTTTGGAAAAAAAGAGAGGTTAGAGTTCTATATTATGCTCAACATATTGAATCAATATTCAGTATAATAAAATTCCAGGAAAATAAATATTTTTCTTTTCCTTTTCCAAAAACACTTCTATGTATTATGTCTGATTGTTTTTAAAAGGCATTTGGCCTGATTTAAATAACAAAGCAACTATTTCCTATGTGTTTTAAGCACCAAAGTCTGTTATCAAAAGTGGTCACCAGCTACCTATCTGCACATACACCAAAGCTGGGGGCCAAATTGGGTGAAGCAGCCAGCATTTAATTCGCTGGGTGCTAGGGTTTTCAATAATCTGGCTATTGCCTTTAAACAAAACCTAAATCATCAATTCTATTTCAAGCAAATGATGTTTGAGGACTCTTGTTTCAATAAGTTTTGATTTACTACTTTAATTCTAAGAAGAAAAAGCATGGAATCTGGGCAAGTTCATCTATATAATTTGTGAGGCCTTCTGTAAAATGAAATACAGTGCCCCCTATACAAAAATTAAGAATCTTAAAATGGCAACACTGGAGCACTGAAGCAAGCATGAGCCCCTCTCAGCATGGGGCCCCAGTGACTGCACACAAGGCACCCCTTGGAGGCTGAGTCCCGTCTGGATTCAGGTTGTGGCTCCCGCTGTACTAGCTGTGTGCATGTGAACAAACCATGCTTAGCTGCGGTTTTCTGTTCTTTCCAGTGTGCCTTCCCTCACACTAATATGCTTGCTGTGAACGTGAAATGTAAAAGTGCTTTGTAGATTTTAAAGCATGATATAAAACTATGTTTTGTAATATTTAAAAAATTTTTCAATTACAGTTCAGATTCAATATTACACAGGGTTGAGCAAAATTAGGTTTACAGTTGTTTGTATGCAAAATAATACAATAATTAATAAGTGATAACACAAGAATAACGAATTCTGTGTTTCATGTACTCACAAGTATAAACTTACTTTTGCCCTCTATCAGTTTCAGGTGTACAACATATTGGTTAAACATTTATATACCTTGCAAAGTGATCATCCCAGTAAGTCTAGTACCCGTCTGACACCATACATAGTTATTACAATATTATCATTATTTTTCAATTGTGGAATGGTGATAGGGATGAGGGTGGGCAAGATTAGGATGTAATCAAATGCTGTCTTCACTTTTCCTTCTCTGAACTTAGGGTGAGATGACTTGATATTCCTCTCAGTCTCCTTGGGCTTCAGATCACATGAAAAATCCACCTTGTTTTCCTCTGAAACAAAGAACCACCACCTCCTGCCCATTGTACTTGGTCCTGACTCTCACTCATCATTGGGACCTTAGAGTAAATCAGTCACTAGGAATTTATCACATTGAGTTTATTGTGTGCCAGGGCATATAACATAATGAAATCCCTGTGAGCCGCTTTTCTGAGCATAAGCATCATATACTCCAGTTGAGCCCTCATTAAGACAGAAGAGCATGGCTGTCCCTTCAGACTCAAGCTGGGAAAATGCCTGGTGCCACGAATACACTATTTCTCTTCTTGAACACCATGGGCACTGTTCCCATTTGAGATGAGTAGCTCTAAGCAGGAATGGAGGCACCTCAGCAGGCTGCAGACGTCTTCCTCAGGATGGATGGCTTTGCTGCATTGAAGGCAAAGGGACCAGGCCTCCTTCTATCAAAATACTTGGGACTAGATTGGCTTATGAAGTGGGGATCCAGGGGGCTCAGAGCTCAGTCTAATTATCAACTGCAGTAGCTTCACTGAGTCTAAGTAGCAGCTTATCAGATTTTTTCAGGGAACTTTGTGGGTGTGCAAGCTTGGTCTGAGGAGGCCCTGCAACCATGGCATGTCTTTACAATGTCAGGTGTCATCTCAAAAACTCATGTGGGAAAAACCTGCCATGCACAAATTCAAGACAAATATCGGAAAACTTGTACCATAAACAGTGAATTCTATTAATAATAAAGAGCTCCGAAAATTTGAGATGAAAAAGAAGAACAATTTGGTGGTGGCATGGGCAAATGATAGCAGGCAGTTTGCAGAGAAAATGAAATGGACCTTAAACACATGAAAATATGATCAACCTCCTTCATGGTAAAAAAACACAAATTAAGAGTACACTTAGACACACTGACAAAGAACTCATGTTTTTTCACAGAAGTTGTGGGTGAGAATGTAGGAAACAGCCCCTGTCAGATATTGATGGTAAAGACATAAAGTAAGTACAACCTTGAAAGAGAAAAATTAGGCCATGTCCAGAAAAATTATATATGATTTTACCTTTTGATCCAGAAATCCTACTTGTAGGAATCTATCTGATAGATACACTACCAAAAAATACAATAGAGTGTATATACATTATTGTGACATATTAGAAAAATATTGGGAAAATCCCAGGTGTCTCCATTAATAGGGGACTATGGGAATAAACAGTAGAGCACTGATTCAAAGAAATTCTATACTGTCCAAAAAAAAAAAGAAGTTAATGAGAAAGATCTCTATTCTTTGAGGAAACAGTAAAACATTTAATGCAAACCTTATGCATAAGAGAGTAAAATTTATTTACTTCTGTGCTTATATTTTTAAAAAGCAACACTGGAGAGATAAACCAAAAGATAAATACAAATCATTACTTAAAGGAGAGGACACAGGGGGCCATATGGAAATAAGACTTCTCTGAATCATGTCAATACTTTGAAGGTTCAAAAAATACACAATTTCAAAACACTCTGAAGTGTATGAACCTATTCTCTATCTATTTGGTGACATAATCACACAGCAGAGAATTATTTCAAGTAACTTCAGAGGACATTATTTAACCTTTGCATTCATAGTGAAATATTTTGTGGGGATAAGCAGAGCGGCAAACCAGTGTTAAGCTCTATTCAGTAATTTTATTGTTAGTAGTGATATTGGTAATATTACTTTGTGATAATTTTCCATGTTTTGTAGACTAAAGTAAATGAGTAATTTCAGCTAATATTTTCCAAGTAAGAAAAAAAAATACAAGTGTAAATTGAAAGAAGATCGGCACATTCCTGCAATGTGAATTAAAAATTTCTCTATTAACTCATGATTTAAAAAAAGTTATGGATGGAGAGTGGGGGGGTTGATGATGTTTAAGGGTACAAATTTGCAACATGTAGTAAATAAGGCATAGTGATCTAATGTGCAGTAGAATGAATATAGACAAAATACTGTACTATAATTATATTATGTGAAAAAATCAATAAAATGGCAATCATATTACAATATATATGCATTAAAGTAACATATTGTATACCTTATGTTTACACAATGTTTCATGTAAAATATATTCATTAAAAGAAAGTACTAGCCCTGCCTAAAAGCAAAGGTAACTCCAAAGCAATGACCATCCCTTGTACCACCATGGTGATCTCATAATACTATTTCCCATTGAAAGGAACCAGTTCTGGGACAGAAAATACGCAAATGAGCCAGTATGTCTTGCTGTGTCAGAAAGGAAGGAAGCTTTCAAAGACTAGTGGGCTTACATAAAAATGGCTCACTAGACCACATGAAGGGGTATCACTGACCAAAGATAGAGCAACTTGAGTATCAAAAAGTGAATTAAATTGAAATACAATTAAAATGAAATATGAAAAAAGTGAACTCAGTGGTGCTAAAAGAGGAGGGGTGGCTAAAAACAACAACAAAACAAAACAATGTATGTGCACATAAAAAATGAAACAAAACAAGTCATTGGTAACTCTTTCAGGTAATCATAGCTCAGTCTTTTGTCTGAACATTGGCAACTGAAGAAGAATCAAGCATTTATCCTGCTTTGTATACAAATTTAGCATCCCTAGTGGACAAAGAAAAATTATTTACCAAAAAATGTGGAAAATTCGACTGAATTAGAATGTTACCATTTTATAACCTGTAATAAATGATCCGACTCCAGCACAAGTCATCAGTGAAGGAAACTTAAATGTGGCGTGACCTTGTGAGCACCCTAAGTAGAGATAGTCTCTTTCCAACATTTTGACCTAGGCTGGCCTTATGATGTTTTCTGAGCAATGGAATGAGGTAAAAGTCATGCTATGTAATTTTCAAGGCTGGGCCTTCAGAGATCTGCAGCTTCTGTCTCTGCCACCTGGACCAATCTCTCTTCAAAACCACATGTCTTGTAAGACTACTCAGAGACTAACATGCCACAAGAAAGCCTCAGCTAGACATGAGAGCTGAGGAGACAGACAGAAAGCCTGGGTGAACTTACTGGCCCTGCCCAGTCACCAGCTGAACACAATAGAATGTCTCGTGGATGATCAGGAAAAACTGCCCAGCCAAGCTTTGACCAAACTGACATCTATGAAACTGTGAGCAAGTAAAATGGTTATTGTTTTAAGCCATGAAGTTTTGGGGTGATTTAGTTATGTAGTGTGAACATAATAATTAGAAAGTCACTATTTTTGTGATCTATAATGAAGTATTCATTTCAGGCACAGAATATCAGTGAAGAAATCAAGAAATGAAAGCTTGGTAGGGATTTTTACATTGAAAAGTGCAGGAAAGAGCAGGTGGTCACCATCACAACATTAATAAAGGGTGAAACAGCCAGACAGTTGGTGCCTTTTGGTGTGATGCAGAGGGAGTACAACTTATAAAATATTTTTGTAAAAAAAGCAAAGCACAAATGATTCAGATTTGAACCTGAATCTACTGAATTTTTTTGAGTGGACTTCTAATTTATAGAAAATACAGAGACAGAATTTGAGTTAAATCACATTGAGAGTAAGTAAGTGGATAAATCCAGGGAGAGGAATTTTTATAGAACAAGTCTGCCTGATCTTCAAAGAGCCAATAAGGAAAGAAAAGATAAGGGATGTCTATAGATTAAAAGAGATTTAAGAGGCTGTCAGACATGCAATATATGAATTTTGCCAGGATCTCGATTCATACAGGCCAAAAGGCAAAAGACAGACTATGAAAATCTGCATATGGGATGGGCATTACATGACACCAACAAATTATTTTTAATTTTTTAGAGTGTAATAATGGCATGGTAGTTATGTTTTAAAAATGCCTGTTTTTTCTTTAATAAACAGATATATACTAAATATGAGAAAGTAAAATAATGTGAGAATTGGAATTTATTTTAAAATTCTTTACTGATCATTTCACAATATATACAAATATGGAATCATATTATACACCTGAAGCTAATATGTCAATTCTAATTCAATAAAAATAGTAATAAAAATTATTTACTAATAAAAAAGAAGGAATGAAGGAAGAATGAGAAAAAAATGATGCAAAAGTCTTGGTAATAGTTGACTCTGGTGAGCAAATACAGGAACTCAATGTTAAAAGTCTCTACTTCTGCTTTGTTTGAAAGTTTTCATAATAAAATTTACAAAATAAGAAAAATTTGTAATCTAACTTAAATCACATCATCATTTATTCTAATCTAGAAATCGGACTTTAAATTACCATTGAATAATCTAATGTTTCTCCTCAAATATTTGAGTAAACTTGATTTTCCAGAAAGACTTGCTACCACTTATACTTAGGTAAGAAGCCACGGTTTCTTATATATTCACTCCATAGTATACTTCCTATTGTTTGTTCTTGCTCATTCTTGTTTTAATGTTTTTCAGTGTTATATGTTAACTAATTCTTTAGTAAATTGTGAGTGCTTCTTGGACAATGATAGGGTATATGACAGTGTTTGACAGATTTATTCTACCTGTTTTTAACAACTGGATGAAAGCATAGTATGATGCCTCATGTGGGCTCTGGAGCCTGTCTCCCTAGGTTCAAACTCTGGCTCCACAGTTGCGAGTCATGTGACCTTCGACAGAGGTATCTTTAAAAAAATATTTATAAATTTAGTGGGGTGACATTGGTTAATAAAATTATATAGGTTTCAAGTGTACAATTCTGTAATACATCATATGTATATTGCATTGTGTGTTCACCACCCGAAGTTGTCTCCTTCTGTCACCACATATTTGACCTCCTTTAACCTGTTCTATCCCTCTTCCACCTTTCTCCTCTGGTAGCCATCATAATGTTGTCTGTGTCTGTGAGCTTTTGTTTGTTTGCTTTGTTTGTTCATTTGTTGCTTTCAGTTTTATATCCCACATGTGAATGAAATCATGGTTCTTGACTTTTTCTGTCTGGTTTATTTTGCTTAGCGTGATATTCTCAGGATCCATCCACGTTGTTGCAAATGGTGGTATTTTATCTTTTCTTATGCCTGAGTATTATTCCATTGTGTGTATGTGTGTGTGTATCACATCTGATTTATCCAAGTATCTATCAAAGGGCACTTCAGTTGTTTTCATGTCTTGGCCACTGTGAACAAGGCTGCAATGAACATAGGAGGGGCTCCAAAAAACAAAATTTATTTTAAAAAATTGTGTATTTACTCTTACATGTTTAAACTTCAGCCACCTTCAAAATACTCTCCATTTGACACAATACACATATCAATATGTTTTTTCCACTGTTCAAGACAGGCTTTGAACTTGCCGATTTTGATGCCTTTTAGTGCTTCTACCGTGTTTTTGTTTCACCTCTTCCACATGGGCAAAATGTTTCCCTTTGAGGAATTTTTTCATTCAGAGAAACAAAAAAAGTCACTCAGGGTGAGATCAGGTGAATAGGGCGGGTGGGGCACAGGGGATCATACCGCGTTTGGTCAACACCTGTTGAACACTCACTATGGTGTGGGCAGGTGCGCTCATGAACCCCCCATCAATGAAATGGGCAAACACTTTGAAAGAGTCTTCAAAAAAAACTCACTGAAGCTGAATGCAGCCTCTCACAACAATGGCAGCTGCTACACTGATACAGATGGGTTCCTAGGGTAAATGGAGGCAGTCTGATTTCCTTGCCCAGGTGTCTGGGTAACTAAGCAAAGCAGTTTTGTAAAATCTTGAATGGGTCTGATACAATAGTGTTCTCATAGCCTTGAGACCAGGTCCAATAAATGGTTCCCGTAACATGAAGTGGGCTCGCATACGCAGAATCACACTATGTTATATAATATTTTGGCTTTTTGCCGGCTTTGTTGTCTCTAGTACTTAAGGAGCTAGGGGCTTCTCACCACTCACATGCAGCCTGCAACATGTGTGGCTCACCCCCCAGTGAATAAAAGCATGTCAGACATCCCCAAGGCTCTGAGCATTTTCTTCTGTTTGCCTGATCCCGTGAACCTGTCCAGCCTTGACCAGCCTCAACACACTCACCTAGCAGGGGAAGCCTGTGTTACAAGGGGTCCACCCTCCAGAAGGTAATTCTTTTTTTTTAAAAAAATTATATTTGATTGATCAGGTTCCACTTATAGGTGAGATCATATGGTATTTGTCTTTCACTGCCTGGCTTATTTCACTTAGCATAATAGTCTCCAGCTCCATCCATGCTGTCATGAAGGGTAGCAGCTCGCTCTTTCTTTCTACTGCACAGTATTCCACTGTGTAAATGTACCATAGCTTTTTGATCCACTCATTTACCGATGTGCCCAAAGGCTGTTTCTAACACGTGGCTATTGTAAATAGCACTGTTGTGAACATAGGGGTGCATAAGTTCTTTTGAATTGGTGATTTGGGATTCTTAGTGTCTAACCCCAGCACCAAAATATCTGGGTCAAAAGGCCCACTTTTAGTTTTTTAAGAAACCTTCATACTGTTTTCCATACTGGCTGTACCAGTTTACATTACCACCAGCAGTGAATGAGGGTTCCTTTTTCTTCGAAACCTCTCCAACACTTGTTATTATTTGTCTTGTCAATAATAGCCATTCTAACAGGTGTGAGCTGGTACCTCATTGTTTTAATTTGCATTTCCCTAATAGCTGGTGCAATTGAGCATCATTTCATATATCTGTTGGGCATTTGTATGTCTTCTTGGGAGATGTGTCTGTTTAGGTCCTCTGCCCATTTTTAATTGTATTGTTGAGGTGTATGAGTTCTTTATATATTTTGGATATTAACTCTTTATTGGAGGTGTTCTGTAAATATCTTCTCCCATTTGGTTGGTTGCCTTTTTGCTTTGTTGATGGTTTCTTTTTCTGTGCAGAAGCTTTTTAGGTTGATATAGTTCCATTAATTTATTTTTGCCTTACTTCCCTTGCATTTGAGGTAAAATTCATAAAATCTTCTCTAAAACCAAGGTTTGATAGTTCTGTTTTCTTCTATGTACTTTATTGTTCCAGATCTTATACTTAAGTTTTTGATTCATTTTGGGTTAATTTTTGTGTCTGGTGACAAATAGCATCTAGTTTTACTGCTTTGCATGTGGCTTTCCAACTTTTTCAACACCATTGATTGAAGAGGCTTTCTTTTCTTGATTGTGTGTTTTGGGTTCCTTTGTTGAAAATTATTTGCAGGTTTATTTTTGGGCTCTTAATTTTGTTCCATTAGTCTGTGTGTCTGTTTTTCTACCAGTACCATGCTGCTTTGATTATTATCACTTTGTAGTAAAATTTGAAGTTAGGGAGTGTGATACCTCTGGCTTGGTTCTTTTTTCTCAGGATTGCTTTGGCTATTTGAGATCTTTTGTGGTTCCATTCAGATATGATGGCTTCTTTGTTCTATTTATTAAAAAAAATGCCATTGTGATTTTGATGGGGATTGCAGTAAATCTATGTATTGCTTTGGGTAGTATGGCCATTTTAACTGTGTTGATGCTTCCAATCCATGAACACAAAACATCTTTCCATTTCATTGTGTCTTTAATTTCTATTTATAATGTCTTCTGGTTTTCAGTAGATAGTTTCTTCACATCCTTTGTTATGTTTATTACTAGATATGCTATTTTTTTGTTGCAGTTGAAAAAGGAATTGTTTTCTTTCATTTCTTTTTTTCTTAAATTTTATTGTTAATATATAAGAATGCAATGAAGTTTTACTCTTTGATTTTTTTTAAACCTACAACCTCACTGTATTTATTTACTGTTTCTGATAGTTTTCTGGTAGACACTTCAGGATTTTCTTTAGAAAGAATCATGTCATCTGCAAACAATGACAATTTTACCCCTTCATTCCCAATTTGGGTGCCTTTTATATCTTCTTGTCTGATTGCTCTGGCTAGCACTTCCAGTACTGTGCTGGATAATGATGGTAAGGGTGGGTATCCTTGTCTTGTTCCTGATCTTAGGAGAAAAGTTTTCAAGTTTTCACCATGAAATATATTAAGTGATTTAATTTTCTGTGTCTGTGTCTTCATTTGTAAAATAAAAATAAAACTAGTAGTTTCTATTTAAAGACCCAAGTTCTAGGTAGCATGATGCACAGTAGACAAAAGGTTAATTTTTTTAACCAAGTCAACTCTAACTAAGTAGACTTGGAAGCAAGTAAAACATTCATTGATGGATTAATGGATAAATAAATTGTGGTATATACATTCAATGGAAAATTATTCACCCTTAAAAAAGAAGAAAATTCTAAAACATGATACAACATGGGTGAAACTTGAGGAAATTATACTAAGCGAAATAAGCCAATCACAAAAAGACAAATGCTATATGATTACACTATATGAGGTACTTAGAGTGGTCAAATTCATAGACCAAGAGTGGGATGGTGGTCACAAGAGGTAGGGAAGGAGGGGAGTTAGGAGTTGTTTAACAGAGAGAGTTTCAGTTCTGGAAGATGCAAAAGTGCTGTGGGTGGATGATGGTGATGGTTGTACAACAGTGGGACTGTACTTAATCCCACTGAATAAAAGTAGTTAAAGTAGCAAATTTAATGTTATGTACATTTTACTACCATTTAAAAAAAGAATTAAAAGCTTGAAAAAAAAGCCTAGCAGCTCCTGTGTGAGATCATTTAAAGAATGATTTAAAGGGTGGAGACGCATAGACGAGTGTCTTATCCATAGGGAGTGCTCCATAGTGACAATTAGACCATTATGATATTTGCTATTATTATTTTCCTTTTACTCCAAAGACAAGCTAATGACCTATAAGGCTGGGACTTTTTTTGGGGGAGGGGAGGGCTGAGACTCAGACTCTATGAAAATTATGGCCCCCCTCTGTCTCTATTAAATAATTACTCCCCTGGTTAAAACTGTTCCACTTTCTCTAGGAATTTAACTACTTAAAAAAAAAAGATTTTATTTATATATTTTTAGAGAGAGGGGAAGGGAGGGAGAAAATGAGGGAGAGGAACAACAATGTGTGGTTGCCTCTTGCATGCTCCCTACTGGGCACCTGGCCCACAACCCAGGCCTGTGCCCCAACTGGGACTCCAACCAGCGACCTTTTGGTTCATAGGCTGGTGCTCAATCCACTGAGCCACACCAGCCAGGGCCAGATTTAACTACTTTTATGGACCTCATGTAGTAGAATCATATAGTATTTGCCTTTTTATTCCTGTCATATTTCACTTAGTATAATGCCCTTAAGGTTCATTCATTTTATAGCATTTGTGAAATTTTAACTTTTTTTTTAAGATTAAATAATATTCTAAATCAGGGGTCCACAATCCCCAGGCAACAGGCCGTTACTGGTCCATGGCCTGTCAGGAACCAGGCCACACTACAGTAGGACGATGAGCACTGCTTCCTGTCTCCCACCCCACTCCCTCTCTCTGCCCTCCCTGGGTCTGGGGAAAAGTTGTCTTCCATGAATCTGGCCCCTGGTGTCAAAAAGGTTGGGGACCACTGTTCTAAATGATACAAAGCTGATAGGATGGTAAGTCTGAGGTGCGGGAACCTGGATGGAGTAGAGGTTGCTATCTCTGGTGAAAAATGCTTCAGAGCTTTTCAAATTATTCTGTGCAATTAGATACTTATTTTGCTGATCTCTGAAGCCAGTTTAGGCTTAGTTTTTTGAAAAAAGTGTTCCTTGTATTTATGAGCTATGGAAATGAGAAGAATTTACAAGGGTTTCTGGAAACAGCATAGGTTTGGGGCCACTGTATTCTGGGTTTGTTCAAGATAGTTCTATTGACTGCAGAGAACCAAAGTGGCTCCTTGATGTCACACTTGCTTCTTACATCATGGCTTTCACCATGTGCCATGTTTCTTTGGCTCTCAATATGCTTAGATATATTTCAACATAGTTTTTGGTCATGAGAGCAAATATTTACTGGGTTATTAGCCAAGTGAAAGGAAAACTGAACATGACCTTCTAGGGCATCCACATTTAGAATGTGAATTTGGGGAACATAAGTCCTCCATATGGAATCTGAATCTGTTGGGTGTGGGCCTGAATGCATAAATTCCATGGGGATTTCCCCAGCTCTCCCCGCCTTGCTAGTATTTAAGAAAAACAATGATGTGTGTGGAACCCAATGAGATTAGACTAAAACCCAGAATAAATAAGGATTTTGATATCATCCTTTCCTGACTCATGTCTTGCATGTTTTAAATTCTCTTGGCCCCATAAACACATTACAACTAATTATGGCTAAAGCTCAAAAGGCTTGGGGCTGAGTATGTAGTGGATTCCAAGGCATGAAAACCTAGCTCAATTTCTCCACATTGGCACGTGCATACTCTACTGAAGGGCCAAAAGCACTGGGGAGGTAGTTCGCAGCCAAATACATGCAGGGAAGTGGGAAAGAGAAAGAGAAATCAATCATCCATCAGTGCGTTGGTAAAGCCTCTGCAGGTTTTGGTTTTCCTTTAGTTTGTCCATTTATTGTAACAGCTGGAAGGGTGAGCTCAGGGGACTTACAGATATTTTGTGGTACTAACATATTTGGTGACAGCTCAACTGTTGGACGCTTAACAAAAGCAGAGAGATTAAAATCATAGCTAGAGATTTGAGAATTCTCTGACATCACAGAGAAGAAACAGAAGTTTTTCTTCTTTGATCTTATATGTGACAGGAGTGTGCTCAGTTATCGATTTTGAAAACTAAAACACAACAGCAAAGAACAATAGGGAATTCGGCCAGAGAGTGTGTGTGACTTGCGGAGAACCTGGAGCTTTGAGGCTAAACCCATGGGGCAAGGAGGATGGAAGACCTAGGGGCAGTGCCTATCCTCCCCCAATGTTTTTAGGGGTTCAAAATGTTTTTATTTCTTTTAAATTCAGAAAAAATAAACTTCTGGGTCAAATAAAATGTTTTAACATATCATATTAATATACTTGTCTTTATATCAACGCAGTTGGAAAATGTAATTTTGATCTTATTTTTGTGAAGGAAAGTTCCCATGAAAGCAAGTGTCTGGTACACATGAACACTATCATGAAATTGTTTCTGCGTGATGATCTTGGCACGTGGTTCTATGCTGTCCCTCCCTAATGCTTCTATTGACAGCTGGGTCATGAAAGCAGCCCTGGGGAGTCGGGCAGTCTCCTTTGGCCATATGTCTATTTTTTGTTTTCACTGAGTCCATACAGGAGATTTATATGAAACAAGACAGACTTGGATTTTGGCCATTTTCCTTTGAGATTCAGTTATTAGAAACCTTTTTGAGTTTCTCTTCCTTTTGAGGCCAGTATCCTTTTTTCCCCCCACCAAATCTTAGGCTTTAGTGGAAGGAGTAGACATTGTTTCCTGAGAGACAAGTAAAGGGAATCCCAGTTCCCAGAGAGCTAGACACGGTTCCCTCAGGGGTCTGGAGCAGCTGACCATAAGACTGTGACTATCTTTTGTTGCGAAAGAGAGACAGGGGTTAAAAGGGCACTGAAGTAGAAACCCACTGACTTGTATTCTAATTTACCACTTAACCAACTGTGCAACATTAGCCCTTCTGAAGAATAATTATATCTGTCTAGGTCAACTTCTGTAGCTGTTATGGAAATCAAATCAAATAACAGGTGTCTTGTAAATTTGAAAAGGTTTCTTCAGTATAAGGATCAATGAGTCATTTCACATATTATACCTAAATTTCTTTATAGGTAAAATGGAGAGAATGGCGCTGTTCTCCAGTTGACCTCAGAGGAGGGCTGCATGGAGAGGACTAGCTAGTATGACAAAGTGTCCTAAAGACATTAAGCGCTCCCCACAGTTGTTAGTCATTGTGAAGCTGCTTAACTTGACCTGCATATTGTCATATGGAATGCAGACTTTAGTTGGGACTCCCCAGCAATGTTGTATGCTGGATCTAAAAATATCTGGAAGCAGAACCTTTGCATTGAGCCCAGCAGAGGCATCTCCCCTATGGGCATGCTAAGGTGGCTCCGTGTCCATTGATTTGAGAAAGGGCCTGAACTTAGTCATGGCAACTACCTTCTTCTCTGGCCTGGTCTTTGACATGCTGCCCAGGAACCACTGGGAGGAAAGGCAATTCCTCCTGCTTTTTAGAAATACAGCCTTCTCAGAAGATGAATAGTGACCACTCCACCCTGAGGGAAGTTAGATTTGCAAATGGAGACAATGAGTGGTTAAAAGAAGACACCACCCTTGTCCAGAAGGGGTAAGAAGGTAGAGTGGTTGAGTAGGAAGGCAGGTAGGGTCTACCCTGGAGGGGGTCTTACTTACCATGTCCATCAATGTATAAAAGTGCACACTGTGTTCTGATTATGTGGTCAAGTGACATTTTTTTCCTTTCTTTTTTTAAACAGATTTTATTTATTTATTTTTAGACAGAGGGGAAGGGATGCAGAAAGAGAGGGAGAGAAACATTGATGTGAGAGAGAAACATCCATTGGTTGCCTCTCACATATCCCCAACCAGGGACCTGACCTGCAACCCAGGCATGTGCCCTGACCAAGAATCAAAGTGGTGACCTTTTGCTTTGCGGGATGACACCACCAACTGAGCTGCACTGGTCAGGGTAAGTGCACATTTCATAATAGGAGACATACATTAGACTACCATTCCTGACTCCTTCCTCCCTCCCAACAAGTGTTTGCTGAGTTCTGCCATGACCTGTGCCCTGGAGACAGAGCGAAGGAAAAGACAGTATGATTTCCCTTCTCCTGGAATACACATCTCATCAGAGTGAAAGACAAAATACAAATAAGCAGATAAACATGCAAAGCACCCACTCTTTGTGATATATAGTGTTAGGAGACTGCCCATTCCACTATATCCTCTAGCTCTCTCGTCCTCTCAGTTATTGCACCTGCATCCCTTTCACGCATTCTCATGGTCCTCTTGTACATTCACATGCAACCTATGGCCCTTTTTTTATATTTCATTCACTACCTGGAAGCCAGCAGGCTCTGCCTACCTCATTGTCTCACCACCAGCCTCATGCACCTACATGCATCTGTGTTCTCTCTTTTTCCTCCCTCTTTTGGCAGCAGAGGTCGGCCGAACTCCAGGTTCAGGTGCTTTTGCTTTCTAAAGGGCTCCACACTTGCAGTGTCCCTGCCCCTTGCTTCTGTATTTTTATGTGTCCCACACCATACGAACACACTTAGTACCTCCAACCCTAGAGCATAACCAACTGTGTTTGACCTTATGTTTTCCCTCAGCTCCTGCCCTTGTCTGCTCCTTTTCGAAGTTAAACATTATTATCATATTGCCTTCACCAGGGCTGCTACATAAATCTGCAGGGCCGAGTGAAAAATGAAAAGGAAAGGCCTGGCCTGGGGCAATATCCCCTTCCCAGGGTGACAACCTCAAATCCTGTTGGAAGATGCCCTTCAGTGACTGCAGCAACCCAAATTCAAAGGTAAAGTCAGTAATTTCAGGATGGCCACCATAGGGCATTCAATTCTAAGCGTGACTGCATTGGTCATATGCTATTTCATTCCCTCCTATGGGTCCCCCTCATCCCACATCGAGGGGCTCCTGCCCCCTTGCACTCTGTTCTGGCCAAGCCTGCCAAATGCAGGGGCTTCTCTGTCCTTTCCTACCTTACTCAGCCTTTAGATGGTCAGCATCCCTGGAAGGCCTAGAAGCTCGCTCCTAGACCTTGCAACTTTTGAGACGGCACCCTCTCCCTCCAACCTTGCTCCTCCTGACTGCTTTGCAGTGAGCCTAACTAAGCCCCTGGAGCTCTGTCCTAGCCTCATCTCTTCTCACTGGCATCTTCTCCCTAGCGCACTCCTTCATGCTCCTGGATGGGACACCACTGCACCAACGTGATCCCTACATTTGCAATCTCACGTGAGAGTGGCTCCATAGCTAGCTTTTTGTAACTGATTTCAGAGTGTTTGGGCCACATCTGTGGTCCTCGTGCTGGAAAAACAACAACTTTTGTTTTATTCTTTGTATCTGGAACTAAGTAAAAACTTTTCAGAGTTTTTGGAGTAATGGAATTCAAGAATCCATTCTGGAAGTTATATTTCTTGGTGTCCAATATGGTTATGGTGATGACTTGTGGATGGTGATGACTTGTGGATTCTCCCTCTATTTTTTAAAGATTTTATTTATTGTTTAGCAAGTGGGGAAGGGAGGGAGAGAAACATTGATGTGTGAGAGAAACACTAGTTGGTTGCCTCTTGTACACCCTCAACTGGAGACCTGGCTCACAAACCAAGCATGTGCTCTGACTGGGAAATGAATCGGTGACCCTTTGGTTCACAGGCCCTCCCTCAACCCACTGAGCCACACCAGCCAGGGCTCATGGATTCTCTTTTGTAAAGGATTCTTTAGGAATTCTTGAAATGATTTTAATTGAAGATATGCATAGGAGTTTCAAGAGTGTTATGGCTTAGGGCTGGAAGATGCCTGAGGGTCTTTTAGGATTTCACTGAGGGGCCCTGAGGCTGCATCTTGGGGGTCAGAGGAAGGCTGACTGCGCGGCACCCAGCAGTTCCACTTGTGTCTGGTTTCTGTGTTGCAATTTCATCAGAAGAAAGAACATTGCAATTTGGGGAATGTTAGTGGCTTGTTAGAGCCACACACTGGTGAGTGAAGAAGCTGGGCCCAAAGCTTTGGTTCTGATTCCAGGTTGCTAACAGAGGGCTTCAGAATAGTCTCAACTCTATCTAGATATATACCTATGACTCTATAACACTGAATGTCTTTTACACTGTGGAAATTCAGCCTTCATTTCTCTCCTCAGCATTTCTAATTTTGAGAAACACATATATTTGTAGCTGTTTTTATTTCAAATTTTGTGATGGCCTTTGAGGAAACACTGAAATGCTTGCAGGGACTGGATCAGTGTCAGGTGTCCTTTAACCAGCATGACATCCAGGGTCTCAAACTTCACAGGATTGGAGATAGCCCAGCCTTCTTTTGCCAGCAGTGGACCCAAGGGATGAAATGATCTACTGTGCTGCCCAAAGCTTAGGAGGTATGGCCTAGAGGCTTTAAAAGAGACACGGCTGTCACTTTTACCAATTCCCACATCTTTTGAAACATTTTGTTTATTGTCAGGACCATATTCCCAAGAAATGAGTTTCCTGAGTTTGTTATGTATTGAAGTAAAACTGCTCCTACATTTTCTAAAGAGCATAAAGATTAGGTGGTGCAGGTCACTGGGGGAGACTCTGAAGTTAGACCCAGACAAGAATTTTGACTCTGAGGTATTTCAGCCATGTCATTTGTCCCTGTTGCTTTACTTCTGTAATATGCAGAATTTAATCCCCTCATATGCTTGTGCTAAGAACTGATTTATTAAAAATATGATGATGTGCATTATAACAGATAGCAGGTATGGAATAAATAAGAAGCTGATAAATATAGCTCTGTCAGTGGTCAAAGGATGAATATCTGACATACACACATACGTATCTATAAAATTTTCCTTTTTATATTAGTAGTTTTGTGTGCTTGAGGAATGTTCTACTGCATGTCATATATACTTTGAGAAAAACATTTTAAATCATGCTATGAACTCCATTTATTTATTCCTATTTATTTTATAAATATTTATTGAACAAGTGTTATGTCTAAAGATACTGTGTTCAGGATTCAAGGGTAAGTCTTCACACTTAGGGAGTTTAACATTTAGTAACAACACAATACTTTTATGTAGCCCCATGACTTTTTTATTTATCTTAAGAATTTCAAATGTCAAAGCAAATTTCTCTGTAAATTAAGACAGTGACTGATGAGTATTTGAACATTTTGTCTTGAACTCATATTACCAACTTGATACCTCTGCTGTACTACATCTCATGAGAGAGCTGAAAGTGACAATATAAAATAGATTAGGTGATTATATTCAGTGTCTATAAAAAGCTATAATCTAAAGGCCTAGAAAGTTTATTCTTTTAACTACTAAAATATAAATGAACAATCAAATGTAGCATATATACTTTTAGTCAAACATGGCTTTTATCACATATAAACAAACAAGTAATCCAAGGCTGTCAAAGTAATTGTTAGAAGTGTAAAATGACTATTTAAATAAGAAATCCTGTTCTTATTACCCTGAAGTGGTCTGGAACTGAATTGAATGCTGTTTGATTTAGGAATTAGAGCAATTCTTATCCAAAGGGCTCTGGAGTCTTCATGAAACCATGAAAAATATGATATATTGACTCTGGAGACCATCCACAGTGATGCTAATCTTTCCATTCTAACCAATGGAAATTCCTAGAGTGGGAGCTATACTTTTCACTTTTGCTCTGTTTATTTTTGGGTAAACTTTGTACAAATCCAACATTTTAGTCAATTTTTTCCCTGAATTATAGCAAATTCTTCTATCTTATAAAATCATTTATTCAATAGGCATATTTCCTTATTCTTCCCTATGTGGAATTGAAAATAGGCAAGGTAGCTAGAAATTTGCAAAACGGGGTAAAAGTGCAATATAGCAAGCCCAATCCCAACTTTTAGAATTAGGGATATCCAATTACAAATTTCATAGAAAACAAAGATGAGTTAGGAGAAGTAATTTGTCTAGAATCAATCCATAATAGTAAAACAAGAGAGTTTTTGTCTTCAACTTAAAGATTTATATTAGGGTCTCAGAACCTACTTTTCTCTGCTGTCCTGACTCTTGAATGTGGCTTTTTTAGATCTAATTTCAATTTAAAATGACCCACTTTGCATTGATAGTTTCTGAAATTCTTTTGGTAGGCTTTAATTAACACTGGATAAAATTTTGCCATAGATATTCCATTAAATTGGGCAAGGCAAGTAAAAAGTGAAAACAAAGTTTAACACAAATTTGCACCATTGACACTCTCAGAACACCTTTCTTCCTCTGTGGTTGCTGCTTTCCTTTCTCCCTTCTTATCTCCTCCCTTTTCTTTTTTTCTTCCTTGTTTTATATGGATATGAATGAATGAATATTTCATTCGTAGAATCCCCTTTCACCTTAAGAGAATTGTTATTCTGCCTCTTCTTTCTGAAATAATTTAACGTTTTGATTTTTTGTTAAATTCGTCTTTTAAAAAATACATTATTACCTGTTAGAAGTTCTCTCATGGGCTAAAAATCTGGGCTTGTGTTGTCAATGTAACTCTCCAAATCTCAGTTATTTGATAAACTGATAGATCAATAACAGGTATCTATTTTGGTAATTAGAAAAACAGAGTAATTTATTAGAAAGACATTTAAAATTTTTTCTTAAAGTCTTTGGATAATAATTACTATAGAAAATACTTCTTGTATTTGACTTGAAATTTGTTTATCAAGTCAATTCAATTTATCCAATATTTATTAAGTGTATACCATGTGGTATGCAATAAAAAACAAACAAAGTATTCACATGAAATACTTGACCATAACACTCCAGGAAATGGTATATGTCTTTCTACTGATAATACCTAGTGCCATTTAAAATTCATCTCTGGCATTGTAGAAATCGTCCTTTTAGAGAGAGCTGGGACTTTTTAAATAGGGCACATCATCATGTGTCATGCAAGGAGCATATGAACGAAGACACTAAGGTACCACATTGGGTTGAAAGACTATATTTCAATCTCTTAGTCTTTGCTCATTGTACTTGTTATAACAATAACACACAGTTTGCTATCCAGACATATGGTCCATTTATTACTGAATAAAACCAGAGGCCCAGAATCAATGCACCTCAAGTAGAGAAGGAGCGGATCTCGTTTGGTTAACAATGCTCTGCGAGTTACATCCATGGTGCGGATTCTTGGAAATTTTATCTTTAATTTCATATTTAGCAAACATTACATAAAAAACCTATTTATTCCTCGAATATTTTCTTAATTAATTCACAAAGTTTTATATTTTTAATTCTTGTATTATTTTACAGTATTGGCATATGTTAAAACTTTCTTTACACACAGTGTTCAACTAAAAATCAAATATGAGCAGATGTATATGATAAAACTGTAACTGAAAAAGTTCAGGTTGTGGAGTCCCGCTGCTGGGCAACACCCGGAAGTTGCTGCCCCTCTGTGTGCTTTTGCAGTGTGAGGCTGGTGATAGAGCTTATTCAGAGTTGTGAGGGTCAATACATGGAGAGCATTTAAAGCAGTTCCTGGGACACTACAAATGCTCAATAATTGTTTATTATTATTATATTAAAAGGTATAGATTTAAATCTTAATGAATATAATCAAAGCCAGTCTCACAGGGATACTTTCTTTTGAGTAAAGAGAATGCATCACTTTCTTGTTACCTGGACTGAATTGATCATCACCAAAAGCAAATGATACTTAAATACAGACACAGCAGAGAGTAAGAGATGGAGGGCAAGAGTTCTGTCATGACTTCTATTTTGGGGGTGATTTTTATCACAGTGTAGTTATTCATAACACTCTGAGGTCCTGCCTTTTGAAAGAATCCCCTTTCCTTATTTTCAGCATCTTATCCTTCCGTAAACTTCAGATCTCTTGGGGGGGTTTGCTGTGACCTTCTCCTCACTCCTTCTAGTTCCTTTAGGGTCATTCCCTCTCTCTTGCAAACCATCTAGAAACACATCTTGAATGGGTGCCAAGGCTCTCTTCACATACTGCATGTAGAGGTGGATCTGGCAAAGATGGCACTGTTGAACAACCTTGAGGCCATGGAGTTGTATGTGTCCCAGTAAGTAACTGGGACTGAGAGAGTATCTGATTGGCCCCTCGATTATTATATGCCTAAGCACTCATTGTTACTACTAAATTTGTTGAGATGAAAGAATTGGATTAGCCACATGAAAAACTGGGACAGGGCAAACTCCCTATGCCAGTTTTCTGAAATCTAATTCAGGGATTTCTACATCAGCCCCCATAGCCCTGGACTGAGAGTGGGGACTTGAACTGCAGTTTCTGCCTTCTCACAAAATGGTTTATTGGCAAACCCCAGCACCTTATGGTAACCATAGAAGAATAAAAGAATTGTGAGAATGATATGCTGTCACAAATCCTAAGTGAAGCCTTATTTGGTCCCTGAAAAACTCTGTTAGATTCCAGCCCTAACATTAACTATGTCTCTATTTGATTTTATCAGATTAGTACCTTGGTAATGGATTACCGTTTTGTTTTTTATTTGATGAATTTGTAAGTGCAAGAATTTTATCTCTTAACAATATTTACAAGTCTATATATAAGCCACTTCATGAGTATTATTAATTTTCAATCACGAAGTTAATTCAATATTAAAAATCATATTTAATGGACTTTGCCAATCTAAAGAGACATACTATCATAGGGTGTGAAATGAAGACCACTTATCAAAACACAAAGCATTGTCTACAGACTGAATGCTTATAGTTTTTATTGTTCTTTTCCTAAAGTTTAGAAAAACATGTCCAAAACCTCATTTATGCTCAGTGTTAATGCAATGACATGAATTTCATATGGACAGTAATTCAGATTCTTTCCATCATAACAGCAGGGGAAACCATTCTTCAGATGAATTTTGAAAGAGAACTAGGTCACCCAGACTCACCAAAGTCAGTACCCAAAGATTGAAAGTTGATCTGCACCATAAATCAACTGCGTGTTGAAGTATACAAATTTCCAAATGGTGAACACATGTCAGGATTTTTTTCATATGTACTTTCTGAAAAAAAGTACTGTGAAAACTTTGGTATCTAAAGCAAAAACAAAAAACCAAAACTAAAAACATTCATATAAACTACACTACTATTGTAAAAGTAAAACTAGATGTTGGGGCATAAGTACTATGCCAGAAAAAATGATTAAAATAATACTAACAGAGCCTTATAGTTTTCAAGATATAGTTTTCAAGATAAACTTAACAGTTTGAGTGGGTATGTGGGTGAAAATGGACTCAATAACAATGCTGTCAAGATTGGAAAGGAAGAAACTAATTTTATGGTAACTGGTAATGAGTGAACTAAAATCTAAGTTGGAACACGTGGGCACAGAAGTATATTTAAAAGGTTTTTAGCTATTGAAAAAGAAAATCTATTGCAATTAAAAGTCGGTCATTTCAATTTTCAGCTGATAGCAAGAAGTCCTCTCAGGGACCAACCCAAAAAGTAAATCAGGAAATGAAAGAGAAGTACTAAGTGACACCACAGAAATAAAAATGATTATAAGAAAATATTATGAACAATTATATGCCTACACATTGGAGAATCTAGAAGAAATGAACGAATTCCTGGAAACATAACATCTCCTAAAACTGAATAAAAAAGAAACAGCCAATCTGAACAGGTTGATTACAACTAATGAAACTGATGTAGTAATTTAAAAAAAAAAAACAAAAAAAAAAGTCCTGGACTAGATGGCTTCACAGGTGAATTTTACCAAACATTCAAGAAGAACTAACACTTATGCTTTTCAAACTATTTCAAAAAATTTAAGAGGAGAGAAAATTCCTAATCTCATTTTACTAGGCCAGCATTATCCTAATTCCAAAACCAGATAAAGACACTACAAAAAAAAAAAAAGAATAAGAAAATTATAGGCCAATATCCCTGATAAACATAGATTCAAAAGTCCTCAACAAACTATTAGCAGATCAAATGTAACAATACATTAGATAGATCATAAACCATGATAAAATGGGATTTATTCCTGTGATGCAAGGTTGATGCTATATCAACAAATCAATTAATGGGTTATACCACATAACAAATCAAAGGACAGAAATTGTAAGAGCAAAACAATAGATGCAGAAAAAGCATTTGACAAAATCCAGCATGCATTTGTTAAAAATTCAGCAAAGTGAGAATAAGGGAACAAACTTCAACATAATAAAGGCCATACATGACAAGCCCACAGCCAACATCATAGTCAATGGGCAAAACTAAAATTCTTTCCCTTCAGATCAGAAACAAGGCAGGAATGCCCTCTTTCATCACTTTTATTCAACACAGTACTGAAAGTCTTACCCACAACAATCAGAGAAGAAGAAGAAATAGGCATCCAAATAGAAAAGGAGCAAGTAAAACTATCATTATTTGCAGATGACATGATACTGTATATAGAGAATCCTAAACATTCCTTAAAAATCTATTAGGGCTGATAAAGGAATTCAGTGACGTAGTAGGATAAAAAATTAATATTCAGAAATTAGTTGCATTTATATACACCAATAATGAACTATCAGAAAGGGAAACTAAGAAAACAATCCCATTTACAACTGTGTAAAAAAATTTAGGAATAAATGTCACCAAGGATATAAAAAGCCTATACTTGGAAAATTATAAAATGCTGAATAAAAAAATCGAAGAGGATACATACAAATGACTGGAAGTACATGCTGTGTTCATGTATGGGAAGAATTAACAGTATCAAAATGTTCATACTACATGAGGCAATCAATAGATTCAATGCAATTCCTATTAAAATGCCAATGGTATATTTCACAGAACTAGCACAAATAATCTAAAAATTTATATAAAACCACAAGAGACCCCAAATAACCACAGTAATCTTGAGAGAGAAGAAACAAGTTGGGGGTATCATAACACCTGATATCAAACTATACTACAAGGTCATAGTAATCAAAACAGCATAGCAATGGCATAAAAACAGACATATACATCAGTGAAACAGAATAAAAAACCCAGAAATAAATACACACCTACATGGTCAATTAATATTTGACAAAGTAGGCAAGGGCAGACAATGGGGTAAAGACAGTCTGTTCAATACATGGTGTTAGGAAAACTGGGCAAATATGTGCAAAAAATGAAACTAGACCATCTTCTTACACCTCACATAAGAATAAACTCAAAATTCATTAAAAATGAAAATGTAAGACTCAAAACCATTAAACTCCTAGAAGAAAGCATAGGTAGTAGAATCTCAGACATTTCTTTTAACAATATTTTTTTCTGATATCTCTCCTTGGACAAGGGAAACAAAAGAGAAAATAAACAGATGGGGCTACAGCAAACTAAAAAGTTTTTGTACACCGAAGGAAACCATCGACAAAATGAAAAGACAACCTACTGAATGAGAGAGTGTATTTGCCAATGATACATCTTGTAAGAGGTTATTATCCAAAATTTATTAAAAACTTATAGTGTTCAACACCAAAAAACCAAACAATCCAATTAAAAAATGGGGAAAGGGTCTGATTAGCTGCTTTCACACAGAAAACAAACAGATGACCAATAGGCCAATGAAAAAATGCTCAAGAGCACTAATTGTCAGAGAAATGCAAATTAAAACCACAATGTGATATCAGCTTACACCTGTCAGAATGATGTCATCAATAAATCTACAAAAAACAAGTGTTGGTGAAGATGCAGAGAAAGGGGAACCCTCATGCACTGTTGGTGGAAATGCAAATTGGCGTAGGCCCTGTGGTAAACAGTATGAAGGTCCTCAAAAAATTAAAAATGCAACCTCCTTTTAGCCGAGCATTTCTACTTCTGAGCATATATCTGAAGAAGCCTGAAACACTAATTCAAAGAATATATGCACCCCTATGTTCACTGCAACATTATTTACAATAACCAAGATCTGAAAGCAGCCCAAGTGTCCATCACTAGATAAATGGATAAAAAAACCCAGTAGGACATTTATGCAATGGAATATTAGTTTGCCATAAAAAAGAACAAAATCTTACCACTTGAGCAGCATCATGGATGGACCTGGAGGGTATTATGGTAAGTGAAATAAGTCAGTCAGATAAAGACAAGTACCATATGTTTTCACTTATATGTGGTATCTAAAGAACAAAATAAATGAACAAACAAAATTGAAAGAGATTCAGACACAGAGGGCACACTGGTGGTTTCAAGAGGGGAGGGGTTTGGGGTCCAAATAAAAGAGATGAATGGATTAGCAGTACAAATTTGTAGTTATGAAATAGTCACAGGGGTGTATAGTTCAGCATAGGGAATAGAGTCAATAATATCGAAATTACTATGTATGGTGCCAGGTGGGTAATGACAATATCGGGGGAATATTTTGTAAAGTATATGTATATGATTGTCTAAACACTATGCTATATACCTGAAACTAATAAAAAACAATATTGAATGTAAAATGTCATTGAAAGATAAAATTTCACTTCTAACAAGATGGAGGCGTAGGTAAACATGGCTCACCTCCTTGCACAACTGCAGCAAAAATTGCAACTAGACTACAAAACAAACATCACCCAGAATTGTCAGAAAATCGAGCTATATGGAAGTCTGACAATGAAGGCATTAAAGGAGCCACATTCATCTAGATAAGTAGGAGGGGCAGAGATGCGGAGATGCACAGAGAGGTGCGGAGATGTGCAGAGAGGGGCAGAGATGTGCAGAGAGGGGCAGCGATGTGGAACAGGTTGTCCCACACCCATGTGTGATGGATAAAAATCTGGAGGGCTATCGCAGGAGTCAGGGATTCCAGGCCCACACCAGACTACCCAGCCCAGGGTTCCAGCATCAGGAAGATAAGTCCCCATAACTTCTGGCTGTGAAAACCAGTGGGGGTTGGGGTGGTGGAAGAAACTGCAGGATTCTCAGGAGCCTCCTCTTAATGGTCCCAGAGCGGACTTAGGGCTTAGGTTCACTCCCTCTGGGCTTCAGCACCAGAGCAACAGCTAGAATGGTACCAGTGGCATTTGGGGAGATATTGAAGTGACTGGCATCAGGGTGAGTGCTGGGAGACAGCTTCCTCTGGGCAAAACTTCACAGGCCCAGCAGAGGCATTGTTCCCTCTCTGAGCCCTCCCTCACATAGAGCCACAGAGCAACGGATATGGGTTGCCCCGCTCTGGTGATTACCTAAGGCTCTGCCCCATCCAGCTACCAGCATGCTTCTCTACAATAGGCCATGCTACTAAGACAGGGAGTCAAAGCAGCTCTACCTAATACACGGAAGCAAACACAGGGAGGCTGCCAAAATGAGAAGACAAAGAAATATGGCCCAAATGAAAGAACAGAAGTCCAGAAAAAGAAATAAACAAAGGGGAGATAAGCAATCTATCAGATGCAGAGTTCAAAATACTTTAATTAATAATTAAAATGCCAAAGGTTATGTTCTGGCCAAGATGGAGGGATTGGTAGATATGCTTTGCTTCCTTGCACACCCCAAAGGAGGATAACAACCAACTTAAAAACAAAAACCAACCAGAACCGCCAGAAAAATTGAACTGTATGGAAGTCCGACAACCAAGGAATTAAAAAAGAAACATTCATCCTGACTGGTAGGAGGGCAGGAGATGGGCAGCTGGAGAGGATGTGTGGCAAGGTGGCAGCTGGTGGACCAGGCAGGTGAGATGGCAGCTAATGGAGGAGGTATTCCCACATTTGCTTGCAGGTAAACCGAGTGGAATGACTGGGGAGTGAGACAGGCCATGCAACCCATGGTTCCAGCATGGGGAATAAAGCCTCAAAACCTCTGGCTGTAAAAACCTGTGGGGGTTCTGGCAGCAGGAGAACCTGCTAGTCTCACAGGAGAGTCTGTTGAAGGTGCCCATGGGGTCCTGGAACATACACAAGCCCACCCACCCACGACTCAGCACCAGGACAGCACCTGGTAGGGTGCAATTCGTTTGTGGGAAGCTGGGAAAGTGACTGAAAGTGGGATGAGAGCTGAACAAGTGGCATTGTTCCCTCTCTGATCCCTCCCCCGCAACACAGTGCTACAATACAGTGAAGTGGGTTGCCCTATTGTGGCAAAACATAAGGCTCTGCCCCTTGCCATATAACAGGTTCACCCAGACAAAGAAATATGGCCCAAATAAAAGAACAGATCAAAACTCCAGAAAAACAACTAAGTGGCGAGGAGATAGCCAACTTATCAGATGCAGAGTTCAAAACACTGTAATCAGGATGCTCTGAGAATTGATTGAGTATGGTTGCAAAATAAAGGAAGAAGTGAGGGCTATGCAAAGTGAAATAAAAATATACAGGGAACTAACAGTGAAGGGAAGGAAACGGGGATTCAAATCAATGATTTAGAACAAAGGGAAGAAATAAACATTCAACTGGAACAGAATGAAGAAAGAAGAATTCAAAAAAATGAAGAGAGGTTTAAGAACTTTTGAGATAACTTTAAATGTTCCTACACCTGAATCATACGGGTGCCAAGAGGAGAAGAGGAAAAGCAAGAAATTGAAAATGTATTTGAAGAAATAATGAAAGAAAACTTTCCCAATCTGGTGAAGGACCAAGCCCAGGAAGCTCAGAGAGTCTCACACAAGTTGGATCCAAGGAGGAACATACCAAGACACATCATAATTAAATTCCCAAATATTAAAAAGATAAGGATAGAATCTTAAAAACAGCAAGAGAAAAAAAGAGAATTACCCACAAAGGAGTTCCCATAGGATTGTCAGCTGTTTCTCAAAAGAAACTTTGCAGGCTAGAAGGAATGGCAAAAAGTATTCCAAGCAATGAAAAGCAAGGGCCTACATCCAAGAATACTCTATCTGGCAAAGCTATCATTTAGAATGGAAGGGCAGATAAAGTGCTTCCAAGACAAAGTAAAGCTAAAGGAGTTTATCATCACCACGCCATTATTATATGACATGTTAAAGGAAGTTATTTAAGACACAGAAGATCAAAACTACGAACATTAAAATGGCAATACATTCACAACTATCAACAATTGAATCTAAAAAAACAAAGTAAGCAAACAAGCAGAATAGAAACAGAATCATAGATATGGAGATTGTTTGGAAGGTTATCAGTTGGAATGGGGGAGGGGGAGAATGGGGGAAAAAGTACAGGGATTAAGAAGTACCAATTTCTAGGTACAAAATAGACGGGGATGTTAGGAACAATATAGGAAATGGAGCAGCCAAAGAACTTATATACATGACCCATGGACATGAACTAAGGGGCATTGCTGGAGAGCATGGTGGATACTCTGTGGAGGGGGACAAAGGGTGAAAAACTGGGAAAATTGTAATAACATAATCAATAAAATATATTTAAAAAAAGGAAAAAATAAAGTTTTTTTTTCTTTTCTAAAGATTTTATTTATTTATTTTTAGAGAGAGGGGAAAAGAGGGAGAAAGAGAGGGATAGAAACATCAATGTATGGTTGCCTCTCACACACCCCCTACTGGGAACCTGGCCCACAACCCAGGCATGTGCCCTGACTGGGAATCGAACCAGTGACCCTTTGCTTCACAGTCCAGCGCTTAATCCACTGAGTCACACCAGCCAGGGCTCAATTTTTTTTTTTTTTAAGTTCTCTCAGCTTTCCCTGTGTGAATGCAATCATGTCACATCAAATTATCCAATTAGTTAATAAAAACGAATGCCTCTGAAATTGCCTATTTTAGAGGTGATCCAAATTAATGGCATTCACCTCAATCAGAGTTTGGAGGTTCCCAGTTGTAATGGAGTCTTCCGCTAGGCCTGTTCTGCTGCCAGCTCTCTGCATGCCGGCTGCACCTAGGGAAGCTGGTGGCTTTAGTTACTGGCATTTATGAATAGCCTGGACTCTTCTTCCTTCAACGTGATGACAATAATTTCTGGGGAGGGTAACGTTTAGATACCCATGGTGTTTAGAACTTCTTTGAACCTTCCTAAGTCTCACCTATAAGCCCAGAAGTCGCCAAGTTCAAATGCTTTCCTCAGTCTCTAGATATCCTCCCATGTAACATGTGATTAGCCTTGAACCACAGTTTTTATCTACAAATTTAGCTTTAAAATACAAAGGGTTCAAGGCTACTTGCTGGTCCTTGCTGTGTAAGCCGTTTACTTTCCTCCTTACTTTGTACTACATATAGGGAAGCAGCCAAACATGTGTTTTTTGTTTATTGGTAAGGGGTCTTGTTGAAATGAAATACTTAAGAATGTGTCCATTGCAATTAAAAGATGTATAATGTTTATATTAACATTTTAAAGTTTGGTTGCTCAAGGAACTTTGGTTTACATGAGTGTAAATAGGCTATAATGAATATGATGAAGTATTCCATATGAAAGCTGTAGCTTTCTAGGAAACTGTTAGTGTGGCTAGTTTCCCCAGTACCAGCTGCAGGACAATGTAAAATATTACTGTTAGGATTGAGTTTCTGTGTGCTTTAAATAGTAGGTTAAAAAAAATTGCTCCATGAAATTTTCTCACCTGAAATCTTAGCAAGTACATTGATGGCACATTATGTAAAATCTGATCATGAAGAAACTAGATTAGGAAATAGTTGTGGGAACAGTAAACTAAGTATTTGGATTTAAATACTTTGCCTCAAATTTTGATTAAAATCATACTGATTAAAAGAGGAAGGTTCAGGGTTCCAAGATACATTCCATGTTGAATTAGGGTCCAGTGTCCACAGCACACACTTTTCTTTCTTTCCGGTGACTTGGTTATTTCCCAAAACACGACAGGTGGCTCTCCCTTCTGCCCCTTACTCCTCTTTCATTCCACTTTGTATGTCTTAATGCCCTTTCCCCAAACCTTGGTCTGTTAATCTGGAATCTCTGTGCTCCAAAGAGGGCAGAACCTATAATCAGGGAGTAGAGAGTGCCACTGATTCCATGAGGACAGAACGGGGGGTGGGGAGAGAGGCGACCTGGGGGGTGGGTGGGGACAATTGTGGTCGACTTAGGTGGAGTTCATGGTCTCAGTCAGAGCCATCAAAAGATTTTCCAAATATTTTATTCTTTGAGAAAATGCTACATGCAAGTATAAAGCAGAAAAGTTACCCTTATAACCTTTCTACCTAGAGGGGAACCACTGCTGATATTTGGGAGGTGTTTCCTGCTCATTTCTTGTTTGTGAGTTTAAGAGAAACAATTAACATCATAGAATATGAATGTTTTGAATGGTTTCTTATTAAACATATGTAAATTCCATGGAATTTTTTCTTAATATTCAGTTATTATAATTTCAAATCCCAAATATATGTAAGCTTTCCCTTCTTGTAGGGTGACCTGTTGATGTAGTATTGCCATTAAACATTATTACATTAAAAAGGTTGTTTTCCTAAGAAATCATAATTAAGTCTTGCTTTACTACTTTTTATTATTAGACATCCATGCTTTTTTTACTAAAACAGCAGCTTGGAGCCACTAATGCCCCTGGACCTCTGCCAGCTTCCTGGAGGGTATGAGAACCTGCTTCATCTTTTGTCTACCTTGCCCTGGCATCCCCAGTGTGGGCTCTTAGATTCCTTCTAGCTTGGATGCAGGAGTCTTTCCACAGACTTAATTTTTTTTTCTGTAAAGAAACTTTTATTCAAAGTTCAGGAATTTCTTTAGTTTCAGAGTGGGTTCTGTTTTCTGTTAAATTCAAGAATAATAAAAATATTCTTTATACATAATTTTTATTAGTTTATTATTATTATTGCCATTGACACTCTGCAAACTTCTTTCTGAAGTGTCTGAGTTTGCACTCTCCCTTGGCAACCACCTCTCTTGTCAAGCACACATTCCTTCCCTGGGAGGGCTCTGGAGCGGTCCCTCCTGGACTCTTACTGCTCCTTCTACCTGCCACAGTCTTCCAGTTTAAAACTTGCTGCTGCCCAGCTGATTCTCTGAAGAACAAACCTATTGATCTTCAGCCACAGCACCCACCTTCCACTAACAGGACTGGGCACGCACAGCCCTGCTCCCTCCACTCAGTTATTGGTATGGGCACCTGAAGTAAGGGTGCCTCCCTCAAGTGGCTCATGCTACTGCTAACAATTGCCTAGCCAGAGCTACTGGGCAGAATGCTTGAGTTCAGGTGCCTAAATTCAGCATGGTCTTCTCCCTGTTTATTTATTCTTTGTCATCACTATTAAAAACAATGATATTCTACCTGTAATTACTTTAATTGACTCATCCCATGGCAGTTATTTCAGACCTTTTACTCTCTTAACTCTGGTTTTCACCTCTGCCTAACTCACTCTGAAAAGCTTACCTTACATTCTATGAAGAAGACTGAAAACATCTGGAAAGATCCCTGCATCTTGACTAATCCTTTAATATATCTCTGAACGGTGCTTGTCTTCTGCTTCAGAAAATGCAAAATTACATAGCAAAGTGCCAAAATATAAAAAAGACAAAACAAGTGGTTCATTTTCAAAATCTAAATAATAATTAAAGAATCAGTTAAACCTGTCTTCTGCTTTTAACAAATAAAAAATACTCAGTTCATTCCAAAAAGCTTATAATAATTTAATTTCCATCATAATGTCAATTACTCTCCTTTTGCACCCCATTAAAAACCTTTTAAAATCTGGTTATAAAAATAAAACATATATTGAGAAAATGTGGAAAACTACAAAAGTAATGTGAGGGAAAAATAATCCATAGAATAACACAGTGGCTAGATAGTCTCAGGTAGGACCTAGGTTATACAAGATTAAACATTGGCCACTTAACCGATTAGCTGAACCTTTTGGATGATTTGTTCTCTCTTTGCTTTGATTTCATCATTGTTAAAGTTGGGATCAAAATAGTATGTATACTGTGAATTATTTTGATAACTAAATAATTCATTAAAAGTTTTATCACATTCCCTGGCACAAACCTCAGTCAATGTAGTGCTTAGCTCTTCTTCCAGTTTTTATATATGCATGTTACATATCATATACATGTGTAAGTATTTACAAAACTGGGGGCACAGACACTCAATGTGCTATGCCCTGCTTTCTAACTTACCATTATCTTGTCAGCACTTTCCTGAGCTGTTTTGCATTCTTTGAGCACATGGTTTTTAATGGCTGAAGAGCATTCTGTTCTATGAATTTACCATAATTTACTTAACTAAATCTCTATTGTTGGTTAATTAGGCAGTGGCAATTTTTTGCTATTATAAATAGCATTGCAATGAACATCCTGGTACATAAATCTTTGTTTGTTTCTCTGGTAATTTTCTTGGGATAAATTCCAAGAAATGTAATTATTAGGTCAAAGGATCAGAACATTTGTACGAATCTTGATCCATGTGGCCAATCTGCTCTCCAGTAAGTTGGCCCTAATTTATGTCCTCCACAGCAATGTGTAGGGGTTTTCATTTTAGCGTACCTTGACCACTGATGGATAATGTGCACTATCTCATTTGGAGGATAGCTAGCCTCTCAGTCACAGGGGCCCTTATGGAGGTTACTTTTGCCCTTTTGCTTGTAGGATTGAGCTCTGGGTGATGCTAGGAGGTAAGACCTAAGCAATCCTTTAGGCAATCACTCCCAGGAACTAAAATGAACTTGAAAGTCTTTAAGACAAAAATTTGAAAAATTAAATGCAGATCTTAACGATTATTTTACAGAAAAATATTATAGTTATTTTAAAAATATTTATAAAAACAAAATTGTTTATTTGGTCATTAATGGACCTCAGCCATTTTGCCTTCCCTGTAACTTGCAGATGACTGGCTCTCCAGGCAGAAAGTGAGCCATGGTTTTTCTCACACTGAGATCCGCTTTACTCTCTCTCATGGTTGGGCACCAATGCTGGGTACATGCCACTGGGTATGCCTAAGAGTTTGCTCTTGACACTAAAAGAGGCATCAAAGGGAAGTCTTTCTGCCTCATAAGGTAAGGCTTCTCAAGAACCCATAGTGGTGAAAGAAGTTGGGGACAGGATTATGTAGATGGGGTAACTGAGAGCAGGAAAGCTGGCTCCATCAAAAGATGCTGGACTTACTACTTCCAGATGCCCTAATTATTTTTGAGATCCTTTACCACTTGCTCTTTAACTGGCAAGTTTAACAAGTTATATCTGCCATTGCAATGGTGTATTTTATATGACCATATAGGTGAATGGTATGTGTGTGTTTAAGCCATGTTTTTTTTTTTCTTGAAAGAATGTGTACTGTTTAGAGAAGAGGAAACTTATACTTGACCCTGTGAGATGAAGGTTGTAAGTTTGTGTTGAATCTAGGTGTTATGTATTGAGTAGGGTAAAAAAGAGAGTCCTTCATTTTGTTTGGGAGTATGATGGCAATTAACACGTTTGTCTGAACAAAAGAGAAGCAGTTTGTGCTTTGGATAACTGATTAGAGCCACTCATGCTCTGAGTAAAAAACAGGCAGGGGAGTAGGGCAGCTGGTATGAGAGAGGACTGCCAGGACTTGTGTTGGGCCAGGCAGCTGAGCAGACTGGAAAAGAAAGGAAAGCATTCAGGATGGTGAAGATCCAGAACTGAGATGTCAGGAAAAAGGCAGGTTTCTGTAAATAGAGCTCAGTGATAGATTGGTTTAACAAAATGGTGCTTACGAATTAGATTTAACTGATTTTCCTCATAGCTTGCTTAACTTGTTTGTCCTGCTGTTTTGGTCACAGATCTGAGTTTGTTCAGAATACATATTTTTATTAAGAAAATAAAGGCCTGGTTAGATATTGTCTGTTGTATCAACAGGGGTTAATTTTATCTTAGATCCTTTGGTGATAGGCGTGCTGTACTTCGAAAGTGTAATAATTGGTGTTTTCATATCACACTATCATCATCAAGGTAAAACGAGTGACTGAATGAATGAACACTGCAATTTTTCTAACTCTGGTAGATTTGTTCAGCAAATCCTCTAGAAGATGTGATGTTCTGTCATATCCACTCTTTCATTTGGGTTTAGACTGTGCTTTGGGTCAAGGGCTGCTTGGGACAGTCCTCTGTTAGCATGCAGTGCAGCACTGAGGCAGGTGGGAGCACAGTGTGGGGAAGGTTCTGCAGGGAGAATTCTGGGGAGTCAGTTGAGGCTGGGACTCAGGACTCTGACTTCCTCTCCTAGCCTTGAATTTGCGCTTTTGGCACATGAATCTTTCTTGATTCTTATCTTAGTCTGTAAATAGCACAGAAATTGCACATGGAAAAATGGAACAAATCATACTTTCTTTCAAAGGGTAAATTAAACATTCCATAGAATAAGGGAAGAGTTGTTAGCGGGGGAAAAAGTGCACCCTTGCTAGCGCCAGTGTGAAAAAAGAACGGAGTCAATTGGACTCAAACTCAACCTTAAAAAAAGTTTTGAGCATTTGCACTGTTTTTTTTTTTTTTTAACCACCCTCTTAGCCCTCCTGCCAAATATCAAATCCTGAGTTTTCTGAAAGTTTGAAAATATTCCCATTAATTTTTTTCTCTCATAGCCCTGTATTTACCAGGGCTTGAAATGGAAATACTGAAAGCTAGTAATAAAGGGCACTATGGTATTCCTGGTCTGTCTGAGGCCAAGCACTCCTGGCAAAATCCTCAGGAAGTCCCGTTTCTACCAGGCTACAGTGGAGTTTTCAGTTATAGCCTGTTTTGAAATTTCAGGTAAATTTAGAATAAGCAGTTTACTTAAAGAAATGGAGTGAGCTAGTTCTTTTACTAAAAAAAGATAAATAAAATTGTGGATAAGATCAGAAACTTCCTGAAAAGAGAGAAGATAAGCCATCTGCGACAATGATCTTGGAATTCTAAGATTTTCTTATTCTCGCACGGGAGACGCTAGGTATGCGAATTATAATTTGGTCAGAATTCATGAACACACATGGGTTGCTGCTCACTGTGGAACAGGATGCTCCATTTCTTATCCAGCCCATAATGCCTTCCAGAGGCAGCCATTATGTGAGCTCCTCAAGGGATGGAGTATCCTGAGCCACTGATCTCACCCACCCAGTACAATGCATAGTCCACAGCACACATTGGGTTATGATTGCTCAATGGATGACTAGAAAAATTCAAAGGAGGAAAAGAAGAGTGGACTTGGAAGAGAATGCCTGGCTGTAGCACTGAAGGAGTTGCAGTGCAGGAAGGCTGGGTCTTGACCACGTCTGTACAGCTTATTAGCGACCCGGTTAGGCCTAGAGCCCAGGCACTGACACCAGTTCTCTATCCCTTTACCAACTATGCCAGCTTGTCTTTCCTGAAGATGTGACTGGTTCCATCACACATTGCTCATCTCAGTCTGGCCATTAACTTTAACTTTAAACCCATCCTGCCCCTGGTCCACTTTTTCATTTCTAACAGTAGCACCAGTCAAGTTTCCATCCTATCCCTCCTCTGTCTTTTAGCTCATCCTAAGCTACTTTCGTCAGCTACTACTATGTGCTTCTAAACAGAGTCTCTTCACCCATTTGTTATTTCTTTTTTGGAGGGGCATCCTCAGTCCTTTCTAGGGGAGATACCTTCAGCTAGGGTCTCAAACTCATTTTCTTCCACCCTTTGGGAATGTAGGCCCTCTTTGGGCTTGAAATCAATCTCTGAGCAGTCTATACCTCCCCCGGAAGCCAAGGATGTTTAGACCTTGCCGCCTCTCCATAGTGAACTGCTCTACAGCTTCCTTCCTCTTTTGCTTGTCTATTGCTCCATTTTAATGTAAATTAACATGTTAAGAAAAAGCTCATTTCATAAAGCACAGGAAAACAAATCATGCAATATAACAGGAATCGTCATTGTTCTATACACCACTTTAGCTGGTTTACTTTTTTTCCCTAGGTATTTTCAGAACAAAAATCATAATTCTATGGAATAAAAAACCCAAAGTTCTATTTATTTGATATAAAAAAAAGTTACACTTTGAGGACTATGTGAAAAAGGTAGAAAATTCTAAAGGGAAAAATATCTTGGAATTTCATCTTGCAGTTCAGTAATTCCTTAGAATATTTTTCTAATGCATTTATAAAGAGCATACTGTACACAATACTTTTTGAGATTATCTGGCACTGGAATATTCACAGGTTCTACAGGGAGGAGTATGTAGTAGGGAGTTTAATGACAGAAACCAGTTACCCCTGGGTGTTTTAGTACTCTACCAATTAAAAGGAAAAAAATGCCAAATGTTTTAGATCATGCCTTTAAAGATGCAGTAAGTCATTCCTCAAGTTTTTGGTGATGAAAATACTCGGTATATTATTTTATTTACAGATTTCATAGGAAAAAAAGACTTAAAATTTAATAGTTTTTCTAGTGTCTTGATTGTGTCATAAACTTAGCTGGAACAGAACTCTATCATTTATCGAACTGAGAGGCAGCATAGTTTAGTGGTTAAAAGCAGGATGCCTTTGGCTCCATGGCCCAGATCTGAAACTTATTAGCTGTAAATTACTGGTTGGTGATAATAGGAACTGTTATCTTTTTCATCTTCATAGTTATCTTAGAGAGAAACTGGGTGAATCAATGTTAACAGCACACCTAGCTAAATACCTGACTGCTTTTCTCCACTTCAGAGTTCTCTCAGGGGTCCCTGATCGGCACCTCTCTCCAGTGAAATTAATTTTCTCCTTTTTGGTGCTCTCACATAATTTCAAGCCTATCATAGTATTTATTGCAATGTCTATTCTATTTATTTATTTGTCATTTCTCCCCCTCCGCTCTCCAATATTGTAAACTTGAGTGTGAGTTTATTAAACACGGGAACATTTTCTTTTTTACATTGTTGGGTTGTCAGATCCCAGCCTGACCCTAGTGGGTGCTTAATAAAAATGTGCGTTAAATGTATAAATCCTCTACTTCTAAAGTTGATTTTCAGACTTAAGTAAATGCATAACCTCATTTTTATCCCTACTGCACTTTACCTTTTGGGCCTCAACTTCCCAGTGATGTTTGTTGTTACTTTGTTGGAAGATATAACCAGGAAAAAGTCAAAACAAAACAAACCTGTGTGCCAGTAAAAGGCAGCAATATACCTTGCTTGTTGGAATATTCCATATGCAATTAGTCATTTATACAAAAATTACTAATGTCAGTGAAAAAGGTGCAATGGAATTTGCACAATAATGGCCAGATAACAAAGAAGATGTTGCTTATTATTATAATTTGTTTATTTTACAAATGAGCAAACTAGACTCAGAAAGGCTAAATGGTTAAAGGTGATGCAGAGACTTAATGGCAGTGCTTTTCTAATGCAATTTCTAAGTACTGTGTTATCAACTGATAAAATGTATACCATAGCAAACATTTGGTAAATATTTACTATAATTATTGAGTTGTATTTGCCTCAATTTTTTCCCCTTCTACTTTTGAAGACACATGATATAGATTGTGGTAGAAGTTGCCAGCCACACAGATATTGGCGTGTACATTTTGGATGTTTGCAGCTAGTAAGAAAGTGGAATTTTGATCTTGCATGGGAGTTTAATATCACAACCTTACATGGTAGAAATGTGCAACAGCAACAATTTCACAGTTGTATAAACAGCTTTATAATTGTTGGAATAATATATAGAAAGAACACAAATACTCTGACCAGAGTTAAACCTATAAATGAATCACATTTGAATGAGGATTTTACTTAAGATCATAGGCTCATCAACTTCAAAGTGTTTTTATCTTTCACAAGAAACAAACTTAGCCTGCTGTAAATAAAATCCCTTAACATCTGCATTTTATGGCTGGCATATATGTATTGCCTCAATAGAATTTCAAAGTAAGACCACACATGGAAAAATAATTTAAAAAGAGGCAAACAACTGAAACATTTGACCAGAAAATTCTATTTTTTACTCCAAATGGTAGAGTAATTGATTCTAAAGTGCTTATTTTGATTGAATTTTAGGCCTATAAGCCCTTTAGATTCTTGATTTCACTTTGAGAGTACAGAGGGTACAGAAACAGCTAGAATTTTTTTGAGGCTTCTTCTTCTTATACCTCCTGCTGGTACTGGCACCATTTCTATGTCTTTGTGTGGTGATGGTATAGTTCTGGTGATATAATTTTACAAGCATGCTGTTAAAATATAAAGGGAGCTACGTAGCTACTTTCCAAACATAACAAATTATAAGGCATTTTTCTTGATTAATCTGAAACTTTATGACATGCCTTTTTAAGCCTAAGGTTGAAAACAATGCTTCCATCACCATCAAAGATGTGATACTCATTTAAAGAATTATGTGAGTTAGTTCAGCATTTTGGATAAATGTTGGATCAATTATTTGACTCCTAGGAAATTTCAATCAGGCATGTTCTAATTGCCTACAGTTTGAAAATAAAAGTAATTGAACTGAGAAATACTAATTTGGTGTTGCATGATACTGCCATTTTTATTGTAACTCTAAATTTTATGTAGCAAAACTCAGAATTTCAATTGAGCAAACCTTGATAATTTTTAACTTGTTTAAACTCACCTGGTTATTAACTCCATCTCTTAAAATATTAATTTGTAAATTTGAAAAGAATGAAACAAAATTGTCTATTTGAAAACTGGTAAAACCATTTAAAATGAAAGCACTCTTCTACAGATTTTTATTTCTCTGTTGTCATTCAATCTGATGTTCACTTGCCAAAGTCATTCTAATTTTTATATATTTTATTCACTCTTAAAACACTAAATGGTGCTTTGTTTCCTTAAATTCAGAAGTAGAATGTTAATTCATGAGATGGAGCTGCAAAAATGTAAAAGTCTGTATTTTTCTCTTGACAAATCAGTGGCTTGTGCAGATAAGAGTTCCTTTGAAAGAAGGATGAGCAAAGAGGAAGCGAATACTGCTAATGTTTCTTCAAACATCAGCTGGAGATTAGAATATAGTTTGGCTGATTTTAGTCTTTATTTTAAATTTGGAAACTGATAGCTAAAATTTAGCAATAAATTCTAGCTGGATTTTCACTTCTTTGCAATTTTGATTTTTATACACAACCCTCTGAAGAAAATATGAATGGTATCCCCATTTCACAGGTGGATTAATAGGGGAAGAGAGAACTCACAGGTTGTACTGTTAGCATTCTGAATGCAGGTGAGCTGCCTCTAGAGTACTTAACGTGTATAACCTTGCCTTCCCATAGTAGAAATTAGTATGACTGCATATTGTTTTGAGCCCTGAGCAAAGGATATGACAAATAATTCTGAGCATCATTAGTTTCTTGAAGATGACTTAAAAATAAAAATAAGCAAAAAGAATAAATTTGAAATGACATGGGACCCCATTCTCACGTGATGAACATGATAAAGTTTTTGGAGTATGTCATTCTAGGTTTTTCAATATGTTTAGACATATCTGTACACAAACATATGCTTGCTGATCCTCTCAGTTTTCCTTAGGAAGAGTATCCATAAATTAACCAGTCCTTGTCACTTCCCATCTTGTGGGATACTACATACAGTTGCCCAGTTAAGAAGTAGCTCAATAACAAATCAATGTGTGTTCTCTCTGCCAATGTCTGCCCTTATGTGTATGTGTGTGTATTTTAACTTTTCTTTTCCAAATTGTTGCTAATCTTTTTAGCTCTGCCTATAGTGTCTTTTATTGATTGATTGATTGGAGAGAGAGAGGAAGAGAGAGAAAGAGAGAGAGACCAATTTGCTGTTCCACTCATTTATGCATTCATTGGTTGATCCTTGTATGTGTCCTGACTGGGGAATGAACCCACAACCTTGGATTATTGGGATGATGCTCTACCCAAATGAGCTGCCCATAGTGTCTTAATATATGTAGCATTTCTCTCCCCATCAGCCAATACTGGGTCATCTCATAACTCCTTTTTACTTCCTCTAGAGGTTGACTGCTTACATCTTGGAGGTACTCCCAAGGGCTTCCAATTAAATTTTATGATAGCAAGAAGCCTGTATTTAATCAAATTATCTCAAACATACTTTTCAAAATCTGTGCATGCTTTCTCTCTCTCTCTCTCTCGCTCTCATTGTGTGGCACTTATTTGGACCACTCAGCAAATATTCTCAATTCGCTGCCTTCTGGGTGCATTGTAGAACTGCATTTCTTGGACTTCTTGTGATTTCGTGGGGTTATGTGACTCATTCTAGTTAGAGGTGCAGCATTTAATTTCTAGTGCTGTAGTTACTCAACACTGCAGCTCACACAAATGTAAGTCACAAATATAACTTAAAATTTTCTGGTACCATATTAAAAAGTAAACGAAATAGGTGAAATTGATTTTAACAATCTGGTTTCTTTAACCTAAAATATTTAAAATATCATCATTTCAACATTAATCAACACAATAGAGAAGCCAAAGAACTTATATGGACAACCCATGGGCATGAACTAAGGAGGGGAGGCAATGCTGGTGGGAGGGGGGTGCAGGGCAGAGGGGAATAAGGGGGAGAAAAAAATTGGGACAACTGTAATAGCATAATCAATAAAATATACTTAAAAATGATTGAGGTGGTTTACATTCTTTTCGTATTACAATTATTACTTCTATAAGTCTTTGAAATCAGTTGCATATTTTATGCTTATAGCAGTCTCAATTCCCAGAGGTCCCAGTTCAAGCTGTCAGAGCTGCATGTAGCTAGCAGCTACTGCATTGGACAATAAAGTTCTCTTTCCCTTCACCATAATGTTGGTCAGTGCTTGAGACGGTACTGCTTTACTCTGGGTCACAGAGAGAGGTGATGGGGAAATGGAGTTTCCAGTCGCCCCAAGAAGAGTCTGAAATAACCTTTATTGTTATAAGACAATAAAATTCCAAGCATATGTTATATCGCTACATAATCTAGCCTATTCTACCTGATACTTCTTCCTTCTTTCCTCAAAACCTTATAGGATCATACCCTTTATATTGTTTTTCACCTACGTTTGCATCTAACCCATTTTAAATATCCTTCAACTTAGTATCCATTCTTCTATAACCACAGTATTTATTTTTTTAACTAGACGATAATGCATTTTATGCACATACCATGTTTTACCAAACTAGTTGCTCCATCGTTGCACTTTAGTGGTTATTTGCCATTATACAATATAACAATCAATGCTGTAATAACCACCCTTAGAGCTAAACATCAGGGTACAATGATGATTTTTTTAAACATAACTTCTAGAAGTGAAGTAACTGGAATAAAGGCACAGTACTTTTTACAGTATTTAATAATTACTTCTGGTTATATCCTCAGAAAATATCAGTGTATTCTTTCACCACCTGAAGCATGGCACAGGACATTTTAATTTCTTATTGAGGCTAAATACTTATTCATATGTGAGTTGAATAATTGTATTTATTATTTTGATAATAGCTTATCATGTCAATTGGCCTTATTTATCAACTAAGTTATTCATCTGTTTAAAAATTGATTTGCAATAAATGTCTGTAATACACATCATTAACCTCTTGTTATAAATATTTTATATGTCCCGTATTAGTCATCTTTCTGAAGTTTTGAGTTTTTGTAAAAGTAGAGATATAGATTTAAGTGTGCTTTTCAACATGACCTGTCGTTAAATCAGGTCATTTTGATTCTTCAGAGGTAAACTAAAGTAAAACATTACTGAACATTTAGTTAATGATTACATGTTCTCCCATCCTCTTAAAAGACCACATTTAAAACCCTCCTTGATCACAGAACAATATGAGATATAGATACTAAATAAGACATTCTATATTTTTAACACAAAATACCTTCTCTAAGTTGTATATATCTATTTTCCATATGTAAAATATACCATTCATCCAATATTTCCCAACAATTTTAGATTAACTATAGTGTCTTAAGGTTTGTTATGCCCAAATCACTTTCGACAGTAACTTACATGAAAAAAATGAGAGTTAACTCTCCTTTCCCATGTCCCTATTTTGGCCCAGTGACTCATCATGAATTCTTTCTAAAGGATTCTCTTGGTTCTAATTTGCTCGGTGGTCCCTAATTCCTCTTATCATTCCCCGCTTGCAGCATCTGCCTATTGTTTCTGGAAAAGTGTGTTGTGAACTACAAGCCCATGATATTTCATAGCAATTGTAGGTCATTCTTAATACACACAGGATAATTTGCATTTGTTTGTAATCATTGTTCTTTGCAAAATACTGGTAAGAGGGTTATTATAATAACTGCCATTTTGCCCACGGGGAAACTGAGATCCAGCAAGGTTACGTGACTTACCCAAAGGCTTACGGTGAATTGATGGCAAAGCTAGGGTTGCAGGCAAGAATCCATAGAGGTTGCATATTGTTCAGCACACAGCCATAGGGCCTCTTGGCTGTGTGGTCTTTCTTCCATGTGTCACATTTTATTATTCCTTAACCATGCCAACAATTCTTTAGGAACACGTGGCATGGTTATAACAGAAGGTTGGAGTAATAATGTCTCTTAGTCTATTTTTCCTTTCTCTTTTTAAATGTATTATTTCAACAAGTTGGAAGGAGGTGAGAGATGGAGAAATTATTCAAACTTTTACGTGGAACAACTCAGTGGAATCACTAAAGACTCCAGAACTCTTTTCTCTTAGGGGATGAGAAATTCACTCAAATGAAAAGGATAACTATGCACTTTCCTCTACTCCCATATATTTAAATAATAGGAGATTAAGGATATTTATTAATAGTATCACAAATAAGTGCTGTGATGTCAAAGTTCTTTTTAATTGTTCAGAGTGAATAAACAATGTGCAATGAAAAGTCTGCAGGAATATTAATTTCAACTTACCCTTCAAGTTCATATTGCACCCCAACTTTTTTTAACCACTCCAGGTAATGGTAATATTATTCAACTGTTAAATGAAGGTTAATTAGCTGAAAATAATTTTTTTCACCTTCAGGCATCAGAGAACAGAACCCTTTGCAATGCCCTCTTAAAATGCATACTATTATTGTTTTCAACAGAAGATTTTGGAAATAGGGAATTCAACATTTGTGTATGTGTCTGAAAATCAGTATTGTGTTCATAAAAATAACAGGCTGTAACCTACAAATTACTGTCTCCCACTCCCTCATTCCCTGATTTCATTTTAAAGAAATTTTGTGTTTGTCGTGTTTGGAATACTGTTTGTGGATATTTTTCCTGTAGTTTGGAAGACATGCTTTTGGTGTCTCCTTCTATATAAATTATGAGAAAATGTGATTTAAATAGGAATATTTGGAAAGCACCTAAAGGATGGGAGCAAAATTGTTGTTCAACTTAATCTAGGGCCCTAATTTAGAACATATATCTTGTTTCTTGCCTCCAAATGGTTTTTTACTCACCCTTTGCCCCAGTCATAACCCATCTTAAGGAAGTAAGTCAAGTACATGAAGGTAACCAGATTAAAGAGGCACTTACTCTGACTTACTAAGAAGTAAGTTTTCTTCAGGGTTTCAGGAATTACACTTCAGTACGTATTTATCTAATTCTGTCATTCTGTATGAAGAGTATTAGGTCACATTGCTTCATTTTTTTTCTCCTTATTTTGCAGTACTTCTCCTACACAAGGAAAAGTAGGGAATAAGAAAAAGTCACCCTGTTTTATGTAACTTGAGCCTTTAGGTTTCAGAGGATAACAAAACAAGAAAATCAATCAAACAAACCAAAGGTCCCTCAGGGTATCCCCAAGTTAAGTGGGTCATGTATTTTATTTAACAAGCATAACTCCCTTCTCTTTCACCATCCTATCTTTTCTCTGCCTTTTTACCAAGCACCTTTTGTTTTCTGGCCACACCCCTCACTACTCAGCAAAAGAGGGAGGCTTTCTCTGATGATTCTGGGGTGTTGAGGGGTCAGATACAGGTAGATTAAATAACACACCTGGTCTGTTTCCCCTTGGCTGTTTCTTGTGGCTGAGGCACCCTGTGGCAGTGGACACTGAGAGTTCTGCCACCAGGGAGACAAGGGCAGGCAGTCTTCACAAACTCATTTCTGAGCAGTGTAGCTTGGGCCTTGCCCATTCTGTATGTGATGTGAGTTAGGACCTTTAAAGAGAGCAGATACAAGGGTGGGGGGACGAAGTGTTTGTTTTTAGGATAGCAACAAACCCATCCTGTCATCACTTGTCTGGTACTTGAAAAAAAGGAAAACTCCAAAACTACTTCAACCACAGCATGGTGCAAACACAATTTCAGAGGTAAATAGTTACCATGTCTAGAAACCAACTCTTTGGGCTCATTTTACTGAAATTCATGTTTGGGAAAATAAGTCATGATTGATGGAGGATGTTGGCAGCCCCAAGCCTGAAATAGAGGGAAATGCCTGAGTCCTCCTATTAAAACCAGATAGCTGACTATATTTAATGATGTTATTCTGGCAAACTTTTTAAAAAAATACAATTTTTCAAGTTAAAAGTCACTTAAATCTTTCTCATATAAGCTTTCCCCTCCCTTCACCTCTAGTTCCTCTTTTTTTCTCTCTCTGTTCCCTGGAGATATTAAAAAAATATATTAACACTAAATACAAACCAGAAAGTGCACCTTATGTCCTTTATTTCTCTGAGATTAAAATAATATATATTTTCCCTAGAAAACTCTTTTGGTTTAAAATAAAAACACTTCAAAAGATATTTTTCTATCTATCATCTGTCTGTCTATATCTGTTATGAGAAAAAAATATCCCCATCTAGTGATTTTCTCATCTTGCCCCTGTATGACAAGATATGTACTAAAATATCTTTCCAAAAAAAAAAAAAACGATAAAGAAAGAACTGTCTGTGAGCAGCAGCAGCAATCACGTCTTCAATCTGCGCCATTCCTTCCCCTGCGGTTGGTGGGAGGCCTGGCCCGCACTACGCACCGCCCCCCCGCCCCCTCCGCCGCGCCTACCACCCCGGGCTCCCCTGAGACTCTGGGGCCGCTTTGGGCGCCCTGTCTTCAGCTCCCACTCCATTCATTCTGCACAACCTAGGGGCCTGGGTTCAACTTTCCCCATGGAATTCACCCTTGGACTCGGCTATTGTCCCTCGAGTCTGATCTCCATTACCCTAAACTCCAGCAAGGTGATCTCGAAAGAGCGCCCCTCACTCCTGCCAGGCTCCGGACTGGCCTTTTGGCGCTCCGGGCCTCGGTTCTTTTCTTCAGTGGACCGCCAGGCGCTTGGCTTTGCAAGGCCAATTTATGGCGCTGTCAGGGTCTCGGGCGCCGCGCCTGACCCCGCCAGCAGCCCCGGGGAGCCCGATTGTTCCCTCATTAAGCGGCCGAGAAAGGCGGAAAGGTTGGCGGCCCTTTCCCACAATCGGCGACAATGTGCGGCCACAGACGTGTCACACTCACGGGCGAGTGCCTCCGAGTGGGCGCCAGGCGCCCCTCATTCCCACGCGGGGAAGGGAACAAAACGAATCCTCAAACTCCAAAACTCAAACCCCCAAACCCTCCCAGGCTGTAACTATCTTTACGAGGGTTTTGGTGGTTGCTGTCAATACCCATAGGAAATATGCCAGGGAAGAACCGAGAAAGCTTTACAAAGAACTAAATCAAGAGTTACGAAGGACCGAAAGACAGTCGGTGAACCTGGGTACAGCGGGTCTTTGTGCAGGGGCCAGGACTGCCCAGATGTAAACAGAAGGCTGAAGTCTGCCCTGCCAGGAGCTGGGGCTGTGGTTCCGGCGGGAAGGCAGGCGCGGGGATGAAGGGGAGCCAGTCTAGTCGCTAGGAGATGAGCGCTTTCAAATGTTTTTTTTTTTTTTTTTTTTTTTTTAAACGTAACTAGGAGGCCGCTATGCGCATCGGGCGGCACCCTTTCTGGCCTTGCTTCTAGAGCCGGCTACTTTTTCTCTTTTTAATAGTATTTGTCCAGAACGTGTGTGTTACTGCTGTTCTTTCTCAGTAGAAGTGTCTCCGAGAGAGAGGTGAGGGAGCCTCAGGCCAGACTTTCACACTCTCACTTTTCCTCCTGGCCAGGAAAGAGAGGAAACCTGCACAAACAACCCCCACCCGTCTCGCCTGCCTCTTTGGCCTGTCCCATTGAAAGGGCCTTCTCTAAAACTGCAAATAAAGAGGACAGCTTCAGAGAAACGGGGCAAAGGCTCAAGAGGAAGGGACAAAAAGGACTATCTTTGTGCTTCCCTCTTAGATGTATACAAAAGGCTGTGCTCAGATTCTTAGGTCTGAGAAGACTTTTAGAGTTGAAACATAATACTCTTCTCCCAGACTTGCATGGAAAGGGAAGGTAAAGAGTGAAAGCTTAGGATAATTCTCTTTGTTTTATAAACACCACTAACTCATGAGATGATGCAACGATATTAACATTTTTCTTTTACTTTTCAAAAAAGTGGATTCTGGAGCTAAAGCTGTGCTCCTGCCCCCGAAAGCAACCACATTTATTAGCAGGCGATTCAAAATTGTGCCATTGAAGGAAAACTGACTGAAAGTTTAAGGAATAATATGCACAGTGTTTCCACTTTAAAACCCTTCTCAACACAGGGTCTTTAAATTGTGAATGTGTTAATTTTTTGGTAGAATATAAAATTAGAATTAAAAAGTTTATGTTTCAAGATTGTATTTATATAAAATATACATTCAAAGATATCAATTATTTATATTTCAACTCCATTTAAAAATTATAAGTACTCCAGAATTTAAATTATTCTTAAAGCAGTACTAAAGATATTTTCATAATGGCAAAATAATGCAAATTAAACTCCTTTAAAAAGATCAAGCCTCATCTCTGGAGTGTGTTCTGTGATTTTGTCTAAGCTACCTAAGCTTTCTTGACATGATAGAAAGGGATCTAGTTTCTTGTTTTTAACATTATAACAAGAACTGGAAGTGTAATCATAATCATAAGGCAATTTGTGTTAGTTTATAAAATCCATTGCAGGTTAATTTGGTTGTGGCAGGTTTTTTCCCCCTCAGCTGGCTTTCTGTTCACTGTTAAGCTTAAAATTAAACATGTAAGACTTTTCCTTTAAAGAAAAAAAATCATGGTCTTAATTTGAGGCTGGTTATTGGTAGCGATGGAGTTTCTTTTTAATTTTTAGTTTTCTCCAAGTCTGTTCAATTTCACTGTTCTTGTAGTTCTGAACTAGTAAATCTGCTCTTGATCTAGGCCCAAACATAGTTTGATTGTAAATAAAAAGTCGTCTTTTATGAGGATGTTCACTTCACAGCTTGAGCAGTGTAATTTTTATACAGGTCTCAGCAATCAATAAAAAAGCCACAGGAGGAATGATTTATCTTGTTGGTTTCAGAGACTGTCACCGAGAGAAATTGTAAAAGATCAATTTACACAACCTGGTGTGAGAATGTTATTGATATACCACGGTTGATCAGTTTCTGGTTGTCTCTGCGCAGGCCCTGCGGAGGAAGCACCACCCTGCGATAGGCCTGCTCTCCAAGGTCGAATAGACTCAGCGCTCCATAAAATGGACACAGAGCCAATGGCAGGTGGCCAGGCTGGCGCGGGAGGCTCCTGGCGGGGAGAACCTGGCATTGGCTGCCTCCACCAATTATTTCGTTTAGTGTGTCATGCTTCCTCCTCCTCCTCCCTCTCTCTCTCTCTGTCTCTGTCTTTCAAGCTCTCTGTCTCTTAAAAAAATTTTTTTTTCCTCTCCTACCGCGAGAACTGTTCACTTGGAGACTCCCTGTCTTAATTACAAAGAGCCCTTTTAACCATAGGTCACAGGACTTGGCTGTCTTGACAGGAAATAAGGAAAAAAACTACCTTCCTGGAAAAAAAAATTCAAACTTCCACTTCTCAAATTAGTTAAATGAAGCTTATCAACGGTTAGGAGTTGAGCCTTTGACAGTTGGCTAATTGCAGTTGGTACATTAACTATGTTTTAACCAGAGTTGTTTGGGATGAAAAGTAAGTTAGTAAATAAATAAATAAAGCCTAGGTACTTCCAGGGAAAGGCAAAGAAACCAAGATTTAAAAAATTTCATCTTGGTCTTGCTGTAAATATAACAATACAAACTGGAGGTCTTGGCCTTTAACATTTTAATTAATATTATTTATGAACATTAACATAATTTAAAATGACACTGAAACTACATCTGTGGTTTCTCTGTCTCTCTGTTCTCCCTTCAAAATATCCTCTCCCTTTATTTTTGTATTAAATAAACTATGGAAAATATACCTACTAAATATCTGGTTCCAAGTCTGAGTACACCATTCTCAAATGCAGAACTTTTCAAATGAACATAAATCTTCGTTGAATTGGTTTACTTTCTGATTTACAATTCTTTAATTTTATTACAGAAGATGGAACATCAGTTACAGTAAAATAAAGAACAACAACAAAAAACAACCACTCCAGTGGTTTCCTTATTGAAAGAGTATTATAATAAAGTGAGCAGAAGAAAAGCAACCACAATTTAGAAAAATGTAATAGTGCTTTTGTGTATTTAATTTATTATTTGCAATAAAATGTAACATCTGAATGATAATTATAATGTGGCCTGAGTTACAGGAATATAAAAGAATAAAAAGTCTAAGAAGACAAATTATCATATACTTACAGCTTAGACTATTAGCTATAATTTTAGTAATGTTCTCTCATGCTGTTTGCTTTCTAATAGATTCCACATTTCCTTATTTCTGTATGTGCGTACCTGTGTATATACACATACATATACACATGTATGTTTTCTATTTGGAGTCTGTCTTTGCTTTTTTATTTTATGTCAAACACACACTGTTTACTTGGGAAATGGAGAAATGTTATGCTTTCTGAACACCTATTTAAAAGGTAAGAATCAACTAGTTCTATATGTTCTGTTAGATGAGATTTTAATTGCTAGATGTCCAATTAGTATTTATTTGCTTTTGTTTACAGAAGAGTGAATAAATGTGATTTTCTTTTCATATTCCTGTATATTAAAATTCCCTAATAGCTCTCATTGTCTTTTCATTAGCTAAAATTAGACCTCAAATCTCTTACCACATTCATTATAAACGGAGCACAAACAAAAGCCTGCTCACAAAATATGCTTTCCCTTCACCCCCTTTCCACCACCCCCAAGCTCTTTAATGGCTTGTAGATATTCCTATCTCAATGTCAATGATGCCTGTAATCTGGCATCAGACAATTCTGCCACCTATTTCCTCTTTTGGGCTAAAACTAAATCAGCACTCATATTACGTAGTTGGTAAGAACACTACAGGGGGAGCAATGTTCCCCTCCAGATCAGAAAAATAACTCCTCAGTTTCTTCACATCTGGAGAAGACAAGTTTGCTCATGTCTTCAACCATGACTTTTTCCCCCCCCTCTAATGCAGTTTTTGTTCCTGCCAAGCTCCTGATGGCTGCAGGCTCTGCAGTGGTCTAGTACAGACTGTTCTCTGCCCTGGTCCTCCTCCCATCTCTACCCTTGTAACCAGATCAACTCCTCCCCAGCAGGCATCCTACTGATCCAAGTTAAAATGCAATTTCCTGCTTTTGATAAGTAGACACTATCCAGCCAGAACAAAACAGAACACTCTGACACAATTGTCTAATGGCCAAGGGGGGAGGCAACTCCCACCCTTCAAGTCTCCCTTCATTTAAGCCAAGCAGGAAATGCAATTTCTGATCTCTATTCCTGTATTTTTCACCAGACTCTCCAGAAACATTGACAAGGTCTGCACATGCAAATCATTCAGGAAGCTAAGGCTAAGATCTCAGTCATGGGGATGTTGTAGACCATCCTGCCCACCCTATTAATTCAAACATTATGGATACTTCCAGTTTTGAATAGGCAAATAACCTGAAAAACCTTAGTTTAACAGCTCCAAAAATGTATTTTCATACCAGACATATTTGTCTACCAAAGTGTGCCTTATCTTGGGAGGGTGTCAAATATCTAGAAATGTGTCTGACTTTTGCCAAATTACTTTCCGTGGGAGCTATCCAGCTGCTTTCTCTCTACTGAAGACAAAAGTTGTTATTCAATAGTCATTAACGATATGAGGTGGGACCCCAGAAATGGAATTTATTTATGAAAATTGTGTATTTATTCTTACATGTTTAAACTTCATTCACCTTCAAAATACCCTCCATTTAATGCAATACACCTATTGAGGTGTTTTTTTCCACTGCTCAACACAGTTTTTGAACTCATCGATTTTGATGCCTTTTAGTGCTTCTGATGATTTTTTTCCCTCTTCTTCCACATCAATGAAGCGTTTCCCTTTGAGGACTTTCTTCACCTGGGAAAACAAACAAGCAAACAAACAAACAAACAAACAAACAAAAAAGTAGCTTGAATGGGATCAGGTGAATAGGGAGAGTGAGGCCAGGGGGTCATGCTGTGTTTGGCCAAAAACTTCTGAACACAGTGTGGTGTGGGCAGGTGCACTCATAAAATCACCCATAATGAAATGGGCAAACTCACTGAAAGAGTCCTTGAAAAAAATTTACCGAAGCCGAGTGCAGCCTCTCATAACAAGGCCAGCTGGTGCACTGATACAGATGGATTCCTAGAACACTCACTTAGTCTGGGAAGCCTGTACCATAAGGGTCCCACTCTCTAGAAAATGATTCCAGGTTATTGGGCCCCCTGTATTTGCTCCTCCCTGCTTTTGTTGGCATTCCTAAAGAAGATATAGTAATTAATAAAGCTTCCTGTGCATACTCTAGGTCAAACATGGAAGGGAACTAAGTAATTAATCAAACAGCATGTTTCCTGTACATGCAAAACACTCTGGGTGCCCTAAAAGGAGTTTCAGAAAAATGAAAGACGTGGACTCTCATCTGAACAAGCTTATGAATTTGATGGCAATAAATTGTTCTCAGTGATAAAGAGTAAATATGAAATTGGAATGAAATGACTAGATGTTTTCCAGGAGAGTGGGACATCAATAAAGTTTGGGTATATAAGGAGAGTTTTCCAAGATCAAAATGATTTGGTTTGAAGGAAGGAAGAATAAAGATGAGAGGTCAAAAAAAGATCAGGAGACATGGTTTGGAGGTACAAATAAATTCAGCATGCCTGGACTCCATATTATTTATTGGGTAGTGATGGGAACAGGTTGGAAAAATAGGGGACCAGGTTATGAAGAATCTTGGTAGGTATATCAGATGTTAAATAAATGTCTACTGATCGAGTAAATAGCTTAGATCCAAGGGTATAATGTCAATCAATGAGTGCTTCTGGGTAGTAGCATGACTTAATAAAAGAGAACTTTTTAAGATATTGCTTATACATCAGTGGTCTTGATGTCTGCTGGTGTGCATGTGTGAGGGTGGGGCAAAAGAGGCAACTGTAGAATACACTGCAGTTATACAGGTGAGAAGTGATGGGACCCGGAATTGGAATGACAAGGGCAATGAGGAAAAAGGGTTGGATTTCAGCAACTACAGAGACCAAAAAAAAAAAAAAAAAAAAAAAAAAAAAAAAAAAAAAAAAAAAAAAAAAAAAAAAAAAAAAAAAAAAAAACCACACACACACAAAAAAGCCTGCTACTCATTAGGTGTAGTGAATACAGGATTAATGACAGCCTAAAGTCATTGGACTAATATTAGAGGTAAAGAATGAACCCAAGAAGGCATCAGATTTGGAGACAATGTTCATGGTTGTACTACTGGCAAAGAAAGACTTCCTGATTTGGTTGGGAAAGATCTGGGGTGTGTACTGGGAATAAATTTTAACTATTTCAAGTAAAACATCCCATAAGAAGTTAGACATAGACTAAACCTTGGTTGAAAGAATAGGACTGGTGATACACATGTGGAGACATGAAGATTTTATATTAATCAATAAATCTGACAAGACAGTATTTACATACATCTAGACTGGGCTTAAAGAGGAATAGGATGCATTTATTCACATGCTTTTTTAAAATTGAACTTATTGGAGTGACATTTATTAAATTAAATTATATAGGTTTCAGGTGTACATATAATACATCTTCTGTAAACTGTATTGTTTGTTCACCACCCCAAGTTAAGTCTCCTTCTACCACCATTTATCCCTGCTTTACCCTGTTCTATCTCCCTTACCCCCATTCCCCTCTGGTAATCACCATACTGATGTTTGTATCTATGAGTGTTTGTTTGTTTGTTTTTTGGTTAATCCCTCATCTTTTCCACCCAGCTCTTCAACCCTCCTTCCCTCTGACAGCTGTCAGTCTGTTCTGTGTATCTATGGATCTGTTTCTATTTTGTTTTTTAACTTATTTTGTTCATTAGATTCCACATGTAAGTGAAGTCACATGGTTTCTGTCTTTCTCTGACTGACTTATTTCACTTAGCGTAATACTGTTCAGGTACACCCACACCATATTATAGATTTCCTTCTTTTTTACAGCCAAGTAGCATTCCATTGTGTAAGTGTACCACAGCTTATTTATCCACTCATCTACTTATGGGCACTTGGGCTCACATACTTTTAATTTTTAGTTATAAAAGTATGCATGCAGATTAAAGTAGCATAGAAATAGCATAGCAATATAATGTGATTTAAAAGAAATAAAATGTTTTTGGAGTGAACCATGTTTTCTTATTATATATTTGAAAGCAAAGGAGTCATTTTATTTTAACTTTAACATTTTTGGGGGATAAACTGTAAAGATATGTTCATAGAGAAACATGAAAAATGGAACCTCTCTTCCCCCTGAACAAAGTTCCACATAACGGAAGCTCTCCGCACTGATTCATGTTTCACAACCAGCAGTTTGTGAACACAGAAAAAAATCTTTTGAGGGAAAAAGGAGTTGTTGAGTGAGTGATTGATGTAATAAAAGCAGGACTCAGGGTCAAATGATCAGGCAACAAATTTCAAGCATGTAACTGGGCACCAGGGTGTTCATCAAAGGCTGGCTTGTTTAAGGAGAGCTATGAAGATTTTTCTCAAATAGTACCTTTGACTTGATCCTTGCCAGAATTAGCTATAGGAAAGAAAGAAAGTAAATTATTTATGTAACAAACATCCTAATGACAATGACTCCTACTTTTGTCAGCTCCATTATGAAATTATTTTCTGATCACATAAAAATATTTTACTTTTAATTCAAATTGACACCACTCAAGACACATGTAAATGATGGTAGAGCAATGCTGAGAAATGAACACAAATTAATTACAAAATTTCACTTTGAAACCCTTTAAAAAACGAATACATAGTTGTGATCTGGTCTTGGGTGACAGAACTCTAAATTATTTGTGAAATAATGCTAAGAAAACTCAGGTTATGATGAGCATGCTCTACTGGACATAGGTACAAGAATGAGGAAAAAAAGAAAATAAAAATGTATTTGGGATTGCCCTGGCCGGTGACTCGGCTGGTTGGAGCATCATCCCACATACCAGAAGGTTGCGTGTTCAAGGTACATACCTAGGTTGCAAGTTTGGTCCTGGGGGGCATATGGGAGGCAGCCCATCAATGTTTTTCCATCACCGTGTCACAGAATTTGTTAGGGCTCATTTAAAATTCTATGGCACAGTGGATGAGAACATTAAACCTGCTGAGATGAATTGAAAACACTTTCATATGACTAAACCTAAAGCTTATTTTAAGTGTGAAAAAACTAATTCATATGAATATTTAAAAAATGTTTGTAATCAAAAACAAAATTACATGAAACCAAAATATACTAATGTTCCCAGAAAGTTACAAATAAATTTATTTGATAAGTTTAATGGAATAAACTCTTCATGTTTAACAAGGATTTAATACATTGGGAAGAGGAAAAAATTTCCCAAACATAGGGAGGGAAACCAACACCTGTGAACTTCTAGAGATACCATCTTGAGAATCAAGAAGACCAGAAGCCTTCTCACACTGCTGGGTCTATACAAGGCAATGTGACAGATGTAACAGAAAAGAAAATATAAAACAGTATAAGCAGCAAAAATATTAAATAGGGCCTCTTATTTTGGGTACATATTGGCTGGAACGTAGACATTTGCTCAGATGTGATTTTTTGTTTTTTATCATGAGATATCAGTTAGTGGCTCTGGTCTTTCTTTTTAAAATTGTAGTAAAATAAACAACATTAAATTTACCATTTTAATCACTTTTAAGTGTACAGTTTGGTGGCACTAAGTACATTTTCATTCTTGTATAACCATACTACCAACAATCTCCAGAACCATTTCATCTTCCCAAACTAAAACCCATGTACCCATGTACCCATGAAACTAACTCTCTGTGATGAACATCATCACAGCCTCTGTCTCTATGAATTTGACTAGCCTGGGGACCTCATGTAAGTGAACATTTGTATACTCCTCACGTAAGTGGAGTACTATTTGTCCTTTTGTGTTTGATTTATCTCACTGAGCATAATGACTTTAAGGTTCATCCATGTTGTACATGTGTCAGAGTTTTCTTACTTAGGCCAAATAATATTCTATTGGAGGCATATACCCTATATTGTTTATTCCTTCATCTGTCCATAGATCGTTGGGTTGTTTCCACCTTTTGGCTACTGTAGATAATGCTGCCATGAACACTGATGTTCAACTATCTGTTTGAGTCTGTTTTCAGTTCTTTTGGACACATGCCCAGAAGTAGAATTGCTGGATATTATGCAATTCTATGTTTAATTTTTGGCCACCATAATGTTTCCAGAGTGGGTGCACCATTTTGCATTTCCACCAGTAATGCACAAAGGTTCCAATTTCTCCACATCCTCACTAACATTTATTTTTCTGTTTTTTAAAAATTTTTGATAACAATCACCTTAATCATTATAGGCACTGGACCTTCAGAATCCTTTTTCCATGTGAATTGGGGCGCACATCATTTAGTTTTAGCCAATTGGTTCTTACGGATAAAATTCTAAATATATGATGAAAAAGCATAAACATGGGATAATGAGGACAAAGCATGAGTCTTTACTTTTTCAAGAAAGCAGAATGCAATCATGCAGCCATATGTCATCATGAACTTGTGCATGAAGACAGGGACCTATGCACAGGGTTATTCCTGCCTTAAAGGCCCAAATGCACTAGCATTTTATGGTCTTGTCAGGTTTCAGAATTTCATGGAGTATCTCTTATAAATTCAGGGACATAGGGATATTTACTTTTATGGGTGGTCCCAATGCCTGATATTTGGTGAATTTTCCTTCCTTCAAACACTGAGGATATGTGCTCACCCATATTTTTTCAACCATTTCTCTTCCCTCTTCTCAAACCCTCTTTATTTATACTCTGGAGAAACAAGAAAGTTGCTTCTTATTTATGTATATATTTTCTTTGCATCATTCCGTACCAATTCCTGATACTCTTTCAGTCAGGTGGCTTCAAAATTAAGCCTAAGGATAGGCTCATTATCAAAGGCCACTTGTATTTTGCCATATCAAGATAAGAAATCTTTTTCCATCTTTTGCAGTCCCCATTTGTGTCTTTATCCAGAAACTCTGAGAATGCAGCCGCCATGACAGCACAATGCCTGGTATGGGTGGAATTAAAGAAGTTACCTGGGAGAGGATGAGCTAGTCCAAGAAATGATTGAGAGGAAGCAGAAGGAGAGGATAGAGTCTCATGGGGATGGAACTGGAGGAAATGAAGAAATCTGGGATGTGGGGTCCCCAGCAGAAGAACTTTCATAAACAATATCAAAACCTTTTATTTTTCCAGCAGGTAATGTGTGACTGGAAAGGGGCTACTATTTCCTTCTGATGTTTAAGTCAAGTAAGGTTTTCCAACAATAAATACTTGTAATCATCTACTGGGCCAAAAGGGAAAATTGGGTTTCTAAGGAACATAATAAAGATCAGATATAATCTTTTGCCTTCACAAGCCCACACTGTGATAAAATAATATCCAAATGCAATTGAGGCTGGGATAGGTATACATGGGTAGTTGAAATAGTGATTTTAATGTACATTCTTGAGACACATAATTTATAAAGTGCTCATAAAAGTCAACTTACTTGATCTGTGTAATTTGAGCACATGTCTTAGGTAAATATAACAGGAAACAAATTTTTTTACTTTAGTATTTCCATCATAGAGAAAAAACTTTAAAAATATGTATTCATGATATTGACAATAATGTTATAGAATATAAACATTTTGTTTGTGCATTTTTTCCAACATGGTAAGCCATGTTGAAAATCATTTACTAAGCTCTACTTTTATTAAAAAGGAGGAATCACCAATAAAATTACTTATTTAGTGTCTTTGAAAAATGTTTAAGTAAGAAAATGTTTAAATAGTATCTTGCTATTTTCTCTATGAAACTTCAGAAGAATTGCACTGAATATGGCAGTGCAATATAGCTCTTATCTAAAAAGAAATGTCTTACATTGATATGGAATGCCAATCTTCTGTTCCTTTATTTAATAGCATGAACATTTAAAACTTTTTTATAAAGAAGAGGGAGAAAGAAAGGGTAAGACAGAGTTTAGGGATGGAAGGTAGTCAGAAGGGCTACAGAAGGAAAAAACAAAAAGCCTGTCGCTTCCAATTGGTCTTAATGTTTAAAATCTCTGAAGTTTTCTTGTGTATTATGAAAAGCTAAAAATTTATCTTTTTCCATTTTCCCAAAGGAGGTTGACCCAAATCCAACAGCAGCAGTTGAAAAATTTCTCTAAGCTTTATCAAATGGCCCCTACGGAGCCCAGCTTAAAATTAAAAGCTCCCCTGACCAGAGGGAATATATGTGACTTTAATAACTGAAATGTGTTTTTACTTTCTATTACAGAGGTCAAAAGGTTTCTAAACAAACCAAATTTATCAATTATTTAGAACTGATTTCTTCTGAATTGGTATTTCTGAGATATTATTTTGTGGATAAATTCAATGTTCTAGAGCCAACAGCAGCATTTTATTCATAACAAATTTCTACTAAACTGAATTTGCTGGGGCAACCTAATTTCCACTATCGTATTTGCACTGTAGAAATATCAACCGAAGTGTTATAGTGCCTAACTATTGGGCTTTTCAAAGAAAAATCCCATATAAGCATGCTTATTCAGCTTCTCCCACCCCCTGCTTTCTGTTCATTGCTTAAGAAATGAACTGGCTTCTCTACCTATTGGATATATATATATATATATTCCCCTCTGAAACATTTTTCAAAACTGCAGAGACTCCTTTAAAGTTAAAAACAATATCTTTAACTACATTGTCATCCTGGTGACCAAAGAAAATTAGATTGTTGTCAAGATTTTGATTAAAGGTATTTTTTTAAGTGAAGGAGACAGAGTTTTGCATGCCCCCATGTGTGTGCCAACAAACACACATGTGCATGTGTTTTTGGAGTAGGCCAGGGTCTCTTCTTAAACATGCTTCTGGAATCTTGATGGACCACTTGACTTGGTTTAGAGCTCTGTGTTGGAGAATTCAATAACAGTTTATAGAGCAACTGCTCTTGATTCTTAACACAGTGCATAGCCCATGTAAATATTATGTTTATTATATACTAACTAAACATATATTGGGTTTCTGCCTAAAGTCTGCCATTTGGTGTATGCAGAAAACATTATAGAACAGTTCATAAATTCATTTGAAGCTGTGTTAAATGAAAGCAGCCATCCAGAAGCTGAAATTTTTTCATCTTTAAAATAGCAGCCTTTCCAGCTCAAAAGCAGTAGGTTTATTTATGCTGGTGAATGCAATACGCCAAAGTAATCAAGGAACTATGCTGTATATTCTATTTTAATGAAAGCAAATTTTGTTAAGACAACAGTTATATTTTCCTTATCAGCGTGGGCTTTTTATTATTATTATTATTATTATTATTATTATTATTATTATTATAAATTCAGAGAGGGAGGAAAAAAAAGCTCTTCCCTCTCAGATACCTATTAGCCTGTTCAAGATGGAAATAACAGCAATTAGGTTTTCCAGATGTCCACTGATAAAGATAAATGAAAAATGAAGGCAGAGAAGAGGAATGTGGCAAACACAGGCAAGACATTTTACTTCTCAGGGAACTGGATAGTTTTGGGGGTTGGTCAGAGGCTTGATCACTTTTACCTCTAAATGGCTGGCTGACAACCAACCAGAATCCATAAAGACGCCCACAGGCTATTTTCCATCCTTGTGTGGACATGGTCTGTGGAGGTGAGGTAGCGGTCTCAGGTCAAATACACAGAGGGATAGCATCTCTATCAGACCTGCTGCCTATGTGGGGATTCACTGGGGGCTTTGAACTCTCACCTGTATACCTCATTCCTCATGGGACAGGTTCATGGCCATGTTTGTTTGAGTTCAACTCCAAATACAACATTTGTAATTTTCACTAGTGCACTGGGTTGACAGTTTCAGCCCTGCAGAAATAGAAGAGTAGTGTTCTTGTACCCACTGCTGCCATTTTTATCATGCCTTTCGTTGTAAGCAAAGCCTGGGAACTGTCACTGCACAAAAAAGGAAGTGGATTGTCTTGGTAACAACTTCATGGGGATACTGGGATTGGGGATGTTATTATCAAATCCATTAACCAACATTTTTTTTGCTCCATGAATGCAAAGGTTTTAACTGTTTTGTTCACAGAAATATATGAAGCCCCTGGGACAGTGCCTGGCACATGCTATAGGTACAATAAAGATCTGTTGGCCGAAGGGAGCAGTCAATTGTCTGAACAGTGATTTTTAAACATAAAATCTGGCAGCATTGTTTTTCCCAAGTGTTCACCACTGCAATGGAAATTTAAGGCTTTTGGTTTATTACTGTGAGTAGTTGTGCCTTTACTTCTTGCCCATGTTAAGAAACTTGACCATCTATAGACAGACTCTATTTTGACACTGCTTCAGGAAAGTATTCTCTTGAGTATCAGGTCAACATTTGGTAAATTCTCCCTTGTAGAGAATCCAGGGTACCAATGAGAAGATTTCAGTTTTCTGGGTACTAACTTTTTAGGAATTAGTATTTGCAGCTGTTTGGTTATAGAACTTGGAGTCCCATGGTGGTACTTATGAGGTTACAGCAACCAGGTCCATAAAAATATTCACTCCAACTCAGAGATTCCAGAAGTTTTCTTCTTTCCTTGATACTCTTTCCACACATCCTTTGATGCCTTGGTTACAATAAGCTTCTTCCTGAGAACTTGGAATTCAGGTCCCTGATGAGGTAATTAGCGAGTAAGGAACTTTCAAACCCAGGAGGAGTGTCCAGTGTCTGGATCTGGATTTTCTTCAAAGGTCACATGACCCTGGACCCCTTTCCTTTCCATCTGAGGGTCTGTAGTGCCTGTACTCTCCAGATGTTTGATTTTTGAGATGTGAACAAAGACCGTGAATGTAATGATCTTTTCATCCTAAGCTATTCTTGCATATGTGGTTGATAATCATTTGCAGATTATGGGCCCTGTCAGTGCTTTGGGAATCTCAGTAGAAGGACGAAATGTCTGATCAACATCTGTCTTTTTTGCCACTTAGCAGGAAAAGCTACAATCCCAAACAAGGATGAGCAGGGATGGAGGACCGACCTTGGTTCCTAAAACTTGCCAGTGAGGCTTTGATGTTGAACATGAGATTGGAGGAGAAGCAGAAGGGGAAAGTGCAGTTGCCAGGTAGGATTCTGCTGGGTCCTTTCCCTTCTCCACCCAGTCTGTCCTGGAGGGAAGGAAGAGTTGAAGCTGTTTTGAATAATGTTACCTACTCAGACAGTAGCAGCTACAGGTTCATCTTGTGAGCACTGGTACCTCTAATTTAAATCTTCCTGCTTCCATACCCTGTACTTCTTTAGAACTGTCAGCCATACTCTGACAGCAAGCTCAAACAGAAGTAGAACTTACAAACTGCACGATTTTCTAAGTTGTTGCCTTGTTGTTCAACTAGTTCTTATTTTCAGTCTTGATTTCAGATAGGGAGAGAACAGAGCAAGTAAGGCTTTGGCTAAGCCATGTCATTTGCCAAGTTAGAAAAAAATGGAACTACACATGGATTAATTTTTAAGAAATGTGACAGTAATAGGACATGGCATTCTGTGAAAACAAAATTGAGATAACAGCTTTTAGAATGAAGCTAATTATTTTTATTGTTATTGTTAATATAATTTTCCACTTAAAGAACAGCTTTCCTAAGTACAGAGGGAAAAAGTCAATAATTTGTGGCCAATTGGGCTTTAAAAATCATCTTTAGTTGTCAAATCAATAAATAATTAGCCAATTAGTATACTCGTGTCCCAACATGAATAACACATACTCCCCACCACATTACACACACACACACACACACACACACACACACACACACACACACCCCCCTACTGTCAGGACAAATATATTGTCATGCTAGTATATTGAAAGAGGTTCACAGAAACATGCAGAAATGCAGAAGCCATGAATGTGTAATGCACTGATAGGACAGCCTGTCAATATGCATTCTTTCTCCCTAGTTCTCAGACACATTTTACCAATCTAGCCTTCAATATTTGTAAGGTAGGAAGATTAGGTCTAATTCTCACTGGCTTGGGAAAGTTGCTCAGTGAGTGTTTTAGTATATTTGGATTCAATTTTCCATTGATAAGTATTTTATCCAGTTGTCATGATTATCTTCACATAGAGACAAGTAGATATTAGATTAATCCAAATGTTTTTAGAGACAAGCTGATAACTTATAGAGAGAAGTGTTGATTTAGTTTGCAACACAGGACTAGTAAGCCATTTAGTTTTCTAAGACTTACATGGTAGAAACAATATGTACTTGTCTTTCCACACAAATGTCAGCCATAGCCCCAGGAAGTTCTGAGATAGTGTAACTTTATTTTTCATTATTACCAGTTATTAAAAAAAACACCCTGGTTAAATGCTCTGATTAAATTTTTGTGCCACCCCCCAATTGATATGTTGAAGCCTAACCCCCATTGTGATGGAGGTGGGCCCTTGGGGGGTTGTTAGGTCATGAAAGTGGAGCCCTCATGATGAAATTAGTGCCTTAGAAGAGACATGAGAGAGATGGTCTCTCCCCACCACGTGAGGATACAATGAGAAGGCAACTGTTTACAAAATAGGAAGAGTCTCTCACCAGGAACTGAATCTGCTGATATTTTGGGCTCTCCAGCTTCTGGAACTGTGAAAAATAACTGTTTTTTGTTTAAACCACCCAGTCCCTGGTATTTTGTTATAGCAGCCTGAGCTGACTCAGACATTGGATAACTGTGAAGTGGGCAGAAGAGCTTCACAGAAGACCACAACTTATGCTCATATGTAGCAATCCTGAAGGTCACCCTCAATTAAGCCACTTAAAAGGAATGAATTCTCTTTAGTCCATTATATTAGGAAAGCTTCCCATTATGAGATCTTCATGGTCTCATTAACTGTCTGGTCCTGGGAACCCAGTAGGTGTTAGGAGCTCAAGAACTCTGTGTGGGTAGTCAAGTGTTCAGTACCTGCTTCCACTGCCAACCTCCCCGCCCCACCTCACCACCCCCAAGAAGGAGCTGCTATTGGTTGGTCTTGTTGCAGAATGCTATTTCTCCAGCAGGAAAGATCACTGTAAGCTAAAATCCAGAGCCATGGATTTGCTTCTTTCTGCTTCTCTCATCTTCCTTTGCTGCTGGTTGCAGGAGGGGTAATCAGGTCTACTCTCCCTTCCTATGACCCACTCTATTACACACACACACACACACACACACACACACACACACACACCCTGGTTCAGCCTTCTCCATTGATCCCTTTTATCTAATGTTCTACTAGGAGGCAGGCTAGACTAACAGACTAGTTTGGGACCCTGTCACTGCTCCAGGCTCAAAGAGGAAAGGTCACTTATTTGCTGCTGCCAATGGAACATATTAGATTCCTTACCCATCACTACCTCCTAAGGGTCCTGAAGGGTGTTAGCATCTCAATTTGACAGGTGAGGAAGCTGAGGCTCAAGACTTGCTCAAGGAACCCTAAATGGAGAAATAGAAAATAAAGAGGTAAACAAAACAAAAAATATAACTTCCATATTTATCAGTGGTATAAAGTCAAAGTGGGTGAAGGCAGGGTCAATGTCAAGGGTGGGCTATTTAGTCTGGGCTTTTGGAGAAGGCTTAGGACACATAGGACACCAATCTGGTTTGTAGTTGAGTGGGTCCTGTGTTGAGGTTATATCAAACTGGTTTAATTCTCAGCAGGGCCATTCAATCAAGGAATATTTCTAAAGAATTTGATCCTCCCATTATATAATGTATGTTTTCATTTATGAAAACTTTCTCACCCATGCACATTTATATTGTGAATTAAAAATCAAGGCTGTGTTTTTAGGGGCTAAAAAACTTAAAAATTACATTCTTTAATCAAAATGTATTTTTCCAAGATATTACAGCTTGATGTCAAAGGCCTACATAGAATGTAACAGAAGCAAGTGAAGTCTCAAGCACTTTCAGTTTATGGAAATGTTCAGTGATGGAATGGTTCCAAGAGTTGTTTTGATATACTTTGCGCATTTGCACACACTGTTTCCAGCCCATTTGGTGTACATGTGCAAGTTAGGAAAATGTGTTCCTTTTCCAGGCATGACCCAGTCCCATGCCCAATCAATCACATGGTGTACAGAACCAAGAGCGGGCTCTATTTTAGCTTGCATTTCCCCTTTCAATTATGTGCCCTTGGGCAGAGCATGGTGTCCATAACTCTGTGGCAGTCCTTGATCTTTCAGGTAACAGTAATAATGCCCTACATTCTGCGACATATCAAAGTATTTGCACAAATGCCATCTCATTAATTCTCAAAGTTATCTTGAATGATGAATGAGGCAAAGATTCTTATCCTCATTTTGTAGTCATGGGACTAAAGTACAGAGAAGCTAAGTGACTTCCCCAAAGCCACACTGATCCTAGGTGGCTCTGACTAACCCTTGGCCTTACTCTCTCAGACTTGTTGAGCATCATCTGGGTCAGAGACATCTATCCATTCATTCATTTAGTCTTTAGTCATTCAGGATTGCAAATTATTTTTCTTTTCCTTTTTTTAAATTGTTGTTCAATTAGGGAAGGGCTTTGTCTTATTCATCTAGGTGTTCTGAAAACTTATCATAGTATTTAACACATGCCAAGTATGCAATGAATGTTTGTTAATGAACCACAAAAGGCATTGGTTGTTCTGGTTATGTCATGATAGACTTGTTCTGCTGATACATTTGGCTGCAAGTGATGACTGCAATGCTTCTCCACCTTTTCTTTCTTTTGTTTTATTTTCTGCCCAAACTGTAGGTGTGGCTGGCATCACACAGGCCTATTTGTTTTATTGCAAATACAGTTCGCAGCTGCATTGGTCAGAGCTCTGTGAAGAGGGTGGCAGACAGGTGAAGCTCACACTGCTAAATGGGCAGATGCAGGCCTGAGAGGCTGCACAGACAGCAATGAAATCTACACCTTCTGCCACCTTGAGAAAACTGATATTACTGAAGATGTGGGATTACAGAGGCAGGTATCTGAGAACTTGGACTCCTTTTACAGAAGAGGTATGACTACTGAGGTTTTCAGCTACATTTCCCCCTACTTACTGCCTGCTAGTTTAGCTATCATATCTGTCAGGTCCTTCGGAAAATGAAAAAGTAAACTTGGAGGGCTCAGGAGAAAATGGCTTAGGCCTCCTCCCCACTGCCATTTGTGGGGTTTTTAATAACATTAGTTAGAATCTTTGGAGCCTCCAAGAGGAGAGAGCTTGCCTTCTCCTGGTGGCCTAAGCAGCATGAATTGCCCTTCTGAAGATGCTCACAAGATTATGGTTGAAGTGTCAGAATTCATTAGCCAAATGGGTAGTCAACCCTCATGAAAATGAAAGGCCTTTTGTAAGTCCCAGTCAAAATAACGACAATCCCCTCAAGTTTATTTTCTATAGGTCTAAAAATATAGGGAACCAGTGAGTTACTCTTAATGCTGCTCATACTAATGTCATAATTGAATGATCTATAAACGACATTATGCAAAGGAACATTGAACAAATGCAGCTGAATGCTCTTCTAGTGAAATCTTTTCTTTCTCACAATTAAATGTCATTATGAGGGATTCGACTCTATTTTACATGTAATCAGAACTTGTGAAGTCTCAATAAAAACAGCATTTTTATTTGATCAGAGTTTATTATGAGAAGCAACTACTGTATAGAAAAATATCTGAAATGATGCCCTGGACTAGATGGAAGTCAGGATTTGCTAAACGGAAGGATAAAAATGGCTGCCTTGCCAGCCAGGCATACCTTTGCAATCTGGTGCATTTCCTTATGCGGCCTTGCTCAGGCTTATAAACCACTGGAATCAATTTCTTTTAAAAACACGTTTTTCAGAAACTTATTACGCACTTTAGAGATATATTATATACCTTCAGCAGCAAAAGAAGAAAAATTACAGGTGCAAAAGCAGCCCATTTTTCTAGCAGCTGAAAATGATGCTGTGTACTAGTCCCAGGGGAACAGTAAAAATTACACTCCAACAGCAACAGGGCAGAAGCCCCACAAAGGCACAGCCGAGCGAGTGGCATGGCCAGCGAGTGCGCTAATAAATCAAGATAATTCTCTGCCTGCCTTGAACTTAGACCCAGCTACAATTCACTGGTACAGCCAGGGAAGAAAAAAAAAAAAAAGTCTGTTAGTGGAATTCAGCTTTACTGGGGGGATGTGATTAGTCACTGGACAGATTGAGCCTCGATTGCATCTAAATGGTCCACTTTATGAACCATTTATCTTCTTCTCAGACCATTTTCATTACACCAAAAACTGATGCTGAGCCACCAGCTGTAAGATACAGCCTGGTGAAAATTAATAACCTTTTTTTTTTCTTCCCCTTCTGCAGGACTCCTGCATATATGAGCAGGAGCATTTATCCCTGTTTTGTTGCTATTTGCATCCCAGCATCCCTGGCAGTCTTTCAATTTCCTCAAGTCTCTTAGCCTTTGCCCCCTGTTTCGCTTTTGCAACACAAACAATCCATCCTGTGCATTTAAAATTCTCTTAGCGCCCTGACATCACGCTATAGCCTTAGAGCAGGGAGCAGTTTACACAGAAAGGGCTCTTATTAATTCCTCTGTCCTGCTTTCCTGCTAAAATATAGGGATCTTGAGATTACTGCTGGGTCCCTTAAAGACCATTTAGAGCTGTGCAATTTAAAAAAGGAGACCTTTATTAATACCTGCTTAGGCTACTGACTGCGGGGAGGGCAACGGAGGTCTGGCTGTGATGGAAGATAGTCTCTCACTGAAGCAGAGTCATGTGACCTGTAATGCACGAAAGCCTATTGAGCCTTGTGTGGCCACTGAGATATATGCTGATATGATTACAATAACATACAATGAAATTATGGAGTATTAATGGTGCTTAACCACTGTCAGGCATTAAGTGGAATTAACAAGAGTCTTTTTCTGAGCAGACATAGTTTTGATAGGGCTGATTAAGGATTTGGCTATCTAAGGAAGCTCATTATAGTATTAATTGGGATACAGTGAGACCAAACTGTGTTGTTTTGGCACATTTCTGCATGGGGCCACATGTTTGGTGAGGAGCTTGGAGCTCATGGCCTCAGCCTTGAAGTTTGTTGGATGCCATACAACTTCTGTTTCCTCCAGCAGATTTTCTGGCTTCTTCTGGCTTTCTTATTTTTCTCTTTTGGAGCATGCTGAAACTATTTTGATAACCAGTGTTCTTTATCCATAACAAAGGCTAGCTTGTCACTAAAATTGCTAATCAGTTTACAGAGAAATATTTTATATCTGAGGGAGGATTTTGGGTTGATTTTTGAAATTATTCAAAAGAGATTTTGTTTTTGATATGGTAAAGTTGAGTCTGAAGGTAGAGTGGTCAGTTCACTCATATTTTATATCTGTGTATCAGATCATATTATGCTCTGCAGGTTTTTCTCCCCCCAAAATATGTCACATGTAGGAAAAAGTCACTACTTCCCCAGTTTTAAAAAATATTCCTTTCCTACCATAGCTGATCTTTAATAAAGAAAGAGTTACTTGACTTTGAGGCATTGAATTTCGTCTGTTAGGCAGGATGCTCAGCAAGGTTATTTCAGAAAAAGCTTCTTGAGATTGACTGTTCAGTGGTGGAGACTTGAGATCAGAATGAGCCACCGAGTAGAATGAAGATGGACAACAGCAGTTCTGGCTCGAGTCTTCCCCTTTGTCAGCATAGCGTGTGGAGCTCACCCTGGGCAGGCAGGGACGCAGAGTGGCTGTCTGTTCCACTCTGACAAGCACCACGTTCCCACGCTCATCTCTGCAGTTGTAGTGAGCCCCAGGCTGATCTGCATCAAATGCCGGAATGGCCAAATGGAACTGATGAGCTGTGTCCATTCATTTTGTCTAGACGTGGCCTCAATTGACCAGCTGGGTATGCTCGGCCTGTCCGCTTGACAGCTGCTAACTGTCAAAGGGCCATATGTACCCATGGAAAGTTGCAGACTTTGGAATGCTCAAGGGCATAGACCACATTCCTTGGGGAGAGAAGTTATCCACAAAGATGTCTCGCTGGTCTTCCATTTTACAAACTTATGGCCAAAAGGGCAGTGGCTAGTCTCAATTAAAAAATATGTCCAAACAACCATTGTCAAAACTATGTTAAGTGTTAAAGTTTCAAAGTGAGGGAGAGACTAAGAGATGGGATGAATATATAAAAAAATAATCTTTGGTGCCTCTTACCTTAGATGGTTCCCTTCAAGAGTTTGGATCTGATTTTAAATTTAGAAGTTGAAATGGAGAAAGACACTTTTTTGGCCTCTTAACATAATACCCTGGTTGAGGTGGTCTCCAGTGAGAATGCAAATATATATGACATCTGTTCAGAAGGTATCCAGCCATGTAATATGAAAAATAGAGACATTTATTGAAGAAGATAAAAGATAAAAGAGCCATCGTACATAGGACAATGACACCTCGGTCCCCTTCAAAGTAGGCACCTTGGGACCTCACACAGTTCTCCCAGTTGCCATCAGCTGCCCCATCATATTTTCCCGAATCTCACTGAGTCTGAAACCTCTTTCCTCTTAACAGTGTTTTAGCTTTGGGAAAAGACAGAAGTCTCAGGGCACCAAATCTGGGCTGTAGGGGGATTGAGTCACCTGGGCGATTTGATGTTTTGCCAAAAAAATTCCACATGAGGCATGATGCATGAATGGGTGCATTTTCATGATGAAGCTGCCACTCACTAGTTAACCACAGCTGCAGCCTTCTGAAACATTGAAATAGTTTTCACGGAGGAATGTTCAAGCTTAATGCAAATTTTGATGCAGATTTGTTGCTCTACTCGCTCAGTCATTTTGAATGCAAAAGCCACACAGTACACATGCTCACTCAACAGTGTCTATTGCCCCCACTGACTAGTGCAGTGAAGTCATCATTGTACACACGTGTGCATTCCAGTCCACTCTCCTTGACTGCCAGGCTACATCAATCTCGTGCAAATCATTCTCATCATATTAACAATGACTGGGCTTTTTCCAGACAGACCTTGTATATTTAATCCTAACCCAAGGATATGTTTATTAATGAGAGAGAGAGAAGGAGAGAGAAACATTGATATCAGGGGTATCATTGATCAATTGTCTTCCATGCACGCCCCAACTGCAACCTAGTATGTGCCCTGTCTGGTGATCAAACCCTCAACCTTTTGGTGTACAGAACATTACTCCAATCATGTCAGCCACCTGGCCAGGGACAAATAGCTATATTTTTAAAAATAAATAAATAAATAAATAAATAAATAAAAGCATTAAATTTAGGAATATGAAGTAAGGATTAGCATTGATCTTGCTTTTCTGAGCTAATACTTTTCTTTAAACAAAGTTAACATCACGTGAGGGGCACTTTAAAAAAAAATGTCCCTTCTTTGTATTACAAAATATGGCAATTGAAGGATTGCCTTCCAAGGGCTATTTTTATTTAAAAAATTATATTTTTACTAAAATAATATATAACCTTGATGTGAAATTCATTACCTACACAGTGACATTAGAGGTTTTAGAAGGTAGTGGTTTCTTTTTCACCCGAGCCAACAAGGTTTCTACCTCATGAGGTGCAATCAGATGGTAGCAATTTTCATAATCAGAACCTCGATGAGTGTAGTTTGACAAGGAGTAAAGGAGATAAGCAAAAATTTAAAAAAATGAATTGGATGTGGCTTATCCTGTACTGAATATGCAGAGAGCAAATACAGAATCGAGGGTAGTGGTGGGGAAGGGCCTCATCTCCCTCCTTTCAGATCACGTCTTTCATCTGTTCTGTCCTTGGCCTCCTGTTCAGAGAGGAGTTCAAGGTTCATAATCAGCAAGGACAGAGCTAGGAACTTCACAGAAGGTAAATAACATTGCTTCAGAGGCTTGGCTGGCTCAGTCAAGTTGTAAGCAAACCAAAGTTTTTCTCTAGGAGGCTGCAGGCATGGCAAAGGCCACTTAAAGGGAGAAGGCTAAGAGGAAATTTTTTTTTTACTTCTGGAAAGATATAATTTTATCTCCTCTATACAAGCGTGAGGATGAGGACCTATCAAACTGTAAGTTATATATGCCAATTTGAAAACTGGATCATTACAATCATTCTTGGAAACTGTGTGTGGGTTTGTGGTGACTCTGAGATTATGAATCATCTATAAACCAAAGCTGTCCTATGATAGGAACCAACTCAGTAGCTTAGTAAGCAGATGTCATTTTGGTCAATGTTTACTGAGTGCTTGCTATGTTTCAGGCACAATGCCATGGGCTGAAGATACAGAGAAAAGATAAAAAACTTAGTTGTTGTTCTCAAGGCGATCAGTCTAGTAGGGGAAGAGACCTCTATTAACAGAAATTTTCAACCTTTTTCATCTCACAGCACCTGTAAACTAATGACTAAAATTCTGTGGCACGCCAAAACATGAATTTTTTTGACCAATCTGACAAAAATAATAGGTATAATTTTGATTCATTCACACTGATGGTTATTGTTGTGTTGATTGTTGTCTTTTTTTTTTTTGGCAATCTAAGGGAAAAGAGGCCAGTGCTCCTGACTAAATAGTCAGATGTTGCATGTTTTAAAAATTCTAGTGGCACACTGGTTGAAAATCGCTGCCCTATATCATTTGTTAATCACTCCACAGTGTGAAAAATTCTATAAGAGAGTTGGGGAGTAGGTGTCAGAAGAGTGTATTGGGTCAACAATGAATCAGGATGGGCTTCCAGTATGTCAGGTGTGGCTGCTGAGAGAGAGTCTGCCAGAACAATGGAAGAGGCAAGGTCACAGGCAAAAGGACCAGTACATACACAGGCACTGTGGCTGGAGGGTAGGGTACTCACGGTGCAATGAGCAGTTGCCATGACCATCCAAATAGGAGAGGGAAATGATGCTAGGCCAAGTCACGATTACCTCACAGACCACATTTACTCAGAGGGCAATGGGAGCCATGATGAATTTTAAAACAAGGAGGGAAATCAATAAAACTTGTGTGTTTGAAAGCCCTGGGAGCTGCAGCACATGTAGAATCATATGTAGTAGGAAAATGGCAACTGGAGTTTTCTCACTCTCCTCTGCTCCTAGAATCTCATTTTAGGCACACATGAAAGCCCTGTCCTTAAATATTCATGCCATCAGCTCAGCTCCCTCCATCCCTTCTCTTCAGTGTCCTCTTTCCCTTGGTCGTTGAAGATTTTAGTCCCAGCTCACAACCTTTCTTCCTTTCCATCCCTACCCATCTCATAATCCTGGGTGATATTACTAAATGCCCTCCCAACAACCCAAGTTCAAAATGCTCTGACCATTCTGTATCCAGAATCTCACTCCCATAACCATTTGGAACTGCCTCTGAGAACTTAAGCCCCAGGTGCTACCTGTAGAACTCCTCCCGTCTCCAACTCTCCCATCCTCATTACACTTGCTCTTTGATCCCTTCCTTTCTTTGATTTCCACCCATCAAAGTCAATTCTTCCGTTTCCTTCCCAATGGAACCTGAACACCATTTCAGCCTCCCTCATGGAAGCCCCTCAACTTTCTTACTTTCTTGACCTGCCTTCCCCCTGCATCTCCCAAACTTGCTTTTAACTAATTGGTGCTTCTTCTGCACCTACACCTGATACTTGGAGAACTTCTGCAGAAAATTACACAATCCAGCCTCTTTCGGTGTCTCTGTTTCATACTTGCCCCGTTTTTCTCAAGGACTACCCTGAAATCTCAGGAAGTTCCTTTTCCTCATACTTCAAAAAGAAAATTGAGGCAATTTACCACAAAATGTCTCAGCTTCCCCTCAATTATGTCCTTCATTACCAATTCACCTACCTCTGTCCTCATTCATCCTTTTCTTTCTTTCTCTTTCTTCCTTGCAATTAAGATGAATTCCCTGTGAGGTGCTCCAGGCCTCATACTACCAACTTTCTCAAATGATCAGGTCAGTGGTTCTGTCCTCTCAGCTCTGTCTTCAGGCATCCTTATCATCAGTTCTATCTGTGCTGGCATGACGTCCTCAACTCAGTCCACTTTGCATGTAACTCCTTGGTCCTGTAGGTTTTCTCCTTTTACGCAGCTCCACTTTTAATTCTAGGGTGATGCATATGCTGTGTTCACCATCTACTTTTCTCTCATTCTCATCATTCTTCCTGGAGAATCTTACTCACATTTAGGAGAGTAGTAACGATTTTAAAATCTAAATTTAAAAGTGTAAATGTTAAAGTCCAGACAGGTATATTAAATTACCTCAGCACTTTTTATCCCTGTGATTGGAATCCTGTGAGGGGTTCCAAGGTCCAAGGCCAGACAACTTGGCTTTTGGGGGTGTGTGGGAGGAGAAACATGGGTATCTACATTTTCTAAAGCTTCATAGATGATGATGTATGCAAAGCCTTGAGAAACATTAAACTATTAACTGGATCTCACCTCTGAACCTCAACACGTCCCCAGATAAACCCGTTATCTCTTCCCCAAGCATGATATTCTAATGTTTCCTTATTTAATGTTCCACATTCCATTGGATCACTCCCAGTGAATCAATAGTCATCTTAGATTCCTTCTTCTTTACACCCTGTCTATTGATTCTAAATATTATATTGTTTTTCCTTTTTTTCTTTGCCCCCTCTCTCACTAAGCCTCACCTTCTTACCTAGATTGGATCTACCTCCAGCTTTGCTTTCCTCTGTCTATCCTCTATGTAATCTGCACAGAGCTCACTAAAATTCCTATCTGATCATGTGATCCTCCCGCTCAAAACTTGCAGTGGATCTCCACAGTTTACACTTTCTGTGGTATAGACAGCCATTTGTAATTTCAGCCCTGTAAACTTCTCTGATTGTATCTTCTGTATGTCAAGGTGCTGGAACACTTGATCAGGTCAAAAAAAGGATCACTGATGAAGAGAGGATTTCTGTTGTATGCATTATATGGCAATAAACACCTATGAGTTAGTCCTTTCTTTTATAGGAAGAATCAAAATATTCCTGAATCTAAAATATCCTCATCAAAGTGTTAGCTACTCATGCCTAGGAAATAGAGGATTAACAGAAAAAAAAAAAGGCATGAGTAAATAAGCAATGGCAATATTATTTTTAAAAATATAAATGATGAATGAATAACCGAGCGAAGGCATTAATGAGAGGACAGAGTTAAGTTATGAGCTTTATAATAGTGTAAGATGGAAAGAATCAGAACCTGAGTTTAATTTGTGTTAATCAAGCGACGTTAAGTTAAAGTGGATATCAATTAGGATTGGGAAGTTTCTCGTTCATTCATTTGGGCATGACTTTGCCATTTTGAACTTTTCTTTACCTATCCCTAATGATATTGGACATGATGGGGTGATGTTGTAGACTTTTTATTATGGATCATGTTGCTAAGAGATGAACTGAAAGATTTTCACCATTTGTGAGGAGCATGCTATTGCAGTCCAGGAAGGCTCTCATTAGCCTGTGGAACACAAGGTCAGTGATCTGGGGAAGTCAAGGTTAAGTTTGTGGAAAGTCAATGGTGTGGAAGAAAGGAAAGGTTTTTAAAAAATTAAACATTATGTTTGAAAAAGCATAGATTTTCCCTGGCTGGTGTGGCTCAGTGGGTTGAGTGCTGACCTGTGAACCAAAGGGTCACCAGTTAGATTCCCAGTCAGGACCATGCCTGGGTTGCAGGCCAGGTCCCCAGATGAGGGCATGTGAGAGGCAACCACACATTGATGTTTCTCTCCCTCTCTTTCTTCCTCCCTTCCCATACTCTAGAAATTAACAAATTAAAAAATCTTTAGAAAAAGCATATATATATATATATATCTCACATGTATATTTGGAGGTAATATAAAACAGTGCTTAAAAACAAAAGCAAAAATGGGAACTAGGAAAGAACAGTTGCATTTATTCTGACAAGCTAGGAAAAGTAATTTTGGCTTTCAAAAGTCTCAGGAACCCAGAAAATGTACTTGAGGGCAGGGATCATTTCTCAGGCATCTTCATATCTTCAGTGCCTACCTGGTTATTTGATGTTCTGCATACACTCTGTAAACGTGCTTTTCAAAAAGACAAAATGATTGAGAAACTAACATGTAAAAAGTTCTGATAATCCTACATTATTTAATTTGTAGGTAATTTTTTCAGCTATGCATGTGACTTAAATAATATTTTATTGTGGCAAAAACACAACGTCATAAGATCTAGTCTCTTAACAAATTTTTAAGTATACAGTACAGTATCGTTGACTATAGGTACGATGTTCTACAGGAGATTCTAAAGCTTATTCATCTTGCTTAACTGAAAAATGTTATGCCTGTTGATTAATCACTCCTCATTTCCTCTTCTTCCTAGCCACTAACAATCACCATTCCACTCTTTGATTCTATGAATTTGATTATTTTAGATACCTCATGTAAGTGGAATCATGTAGCATTTGTCTTTCTGTGACTGGCTTATTTCACTTAGCATAATGTCTTCCAGGCTCATCCATGTCATCACATATTCCAGAATTTCTTTCTCTTTTAAGGCTGAATCATATTCCACTGCATGTATATACTGAATTTTCTTTATCCATTCATCTGTCATGGACATCTAGCTTTTTTTTTTTTATCTTGGCTATTGTGAGTAATGCTGCAGCGAACATGGGAGTGCAAATATCTAAGATTCCGATTTTAATTCTTCTGGATAAATATCCAGAAGTGGAATTACTAAATTGTATGGTAGTTCTTTTTATTTAATTTGGGGGGGGGGTGGTTTCACAGTGTTTTCTATGATGGCTACACCAATTCATATTCCCACCAACAGGGCATGAGGGTTCCTATTTTTCCACACCTTCACCAGCACTTGTTATCTTTTTTTTTTTTTTTGATAATAGCCATTCTGACAGGTGTGGGGTTGTCTCATTGTGTTTTGGTCAGCATTTCCCTGATGATTAGTAATGTTAAGCATCTTCTCATGTATTTGTGGGCCATTTGTGTGTTTTTGGAGAAATGTCCAGTCAAGTCCTAAGCCCATATTTTGATCAGGTTATTATTATTATTATTTTTTGCTATTAGGTTGTAGACATAATCTGTAGGTAATTTCAGGCTTAGTCTGACACAATGTGCATCATTCCCATGTTTTAAATTGAATAACTTAAAATTTTAAGTTTTTTCATTAATATAAAGAGAAGCAAAATATTTATGGCAATTTATTTACCAAAGCTCAAAGTACCAAGCAGTGTGCTGGATGCTGGTTGGAGGGAAATAAAAAGATCAGTAGCAGCCCGAGGCACAGCCCCCAAAGACTCACTCTCTGTGACATTATCTGAGAGGACAGAGACTGTGTAAATGCAAGTACCTTCATTGAAACCAAAACAAAGAATGTGGAAAGTAGTTTAACAAAGAAGCACAACATATATTTTGATTATACTGTGGGCTTCCTCATTATGTGTATAACAGAAACAATCTTCCCTTGGAGATCATACCAGCATTTATTTCAAATCGATGTTGAAAATTAAATGGTGCCCCTCAAGGGGAAGAAAGCTCTTCCATAACCACCACTTCCTATTGGAAACCTTTCTTTCATGTTTCTGCTTAGTGCTCAATCCAGAGTTTGAAATTAATTAAAAGATATCCCTTCTCTAATCTTTAGATAATTAGTTTAAAAGATTTTCTTCAAAATGTTGTAATAACTTTATCTTTTATGTGTAAATTCAGAACTGTTTCTATCTAGACAATAAAAATTCAGTAGTACTTAGTAATTGAGGGAAAGGGATTTTTGTCAGTTACTTGAATGGCTGGGGTTCAGTCATCAAACACAAGTATTTATTATGAAGCAGTTTTTAGACTTTTTGTACAAGTACAAGACTAAAGGAAGAGTAAAAAGTCTCATATAAATTCCTAAACATTAGAGTTGGAAAGTACCATATAAGGTTTAGCTTCTCATTTTGTGGACAGGGAAAATTCAATCCCAGATAAGATGGAAATATCTTTAATTGTAGAAACTATTGCTATCAAATGAAGGCTTTCTAGTCACCTCTTGACTATATTTTAGAAGACAGAATAAGGGAAATGGCTTTAAATTGCAACCAGAAGGCTTCAGTTAAGTGTAAAGTTCAGCCTTTAAAGACATTTTTTTCTCAAGGAAGCTGTGAAGGACTAAACATGGGTGAAAATTCTTTGACATTTGTCTCATTAGAGGCAGAGTCCCTGTCTCTCCCCCTTACATCTATGTGACCTGATCAGTAGAAAGAATGCAGCAGAAACCATTATTTTCAAACTTCTGAGGTCACATCATAAGAAGCTTGGTGGCTTCTGCCTGGTTGGCTCCCGCCTGGGTCCCTGAGAGCTTGAGTCTCTGGAAGTCTGATGTCTTAATGGCACCATGCTCTGAGGAAACCCCAACTAGCCATGTGGAGAGGTTGTATGGAGTGGTGCCAGACATGTAAAAAGAGGAAACTTTGAAATGACCCAGGTTCAGATACATCTACATTCAATTGTATGAAGGATCTCAAGTGAGAATCATCAAGCTGAACCTGACACTCCAGACTGTGAGAAGTTATAAAATTAGTAAGATTAAAGAATTTTCTGATACTTAACCCCGTCATGATTTCTCTTTAGTTCTGATATGCTGCTGGTGGCAGTATAAATTGGCAACCCCTTTATGAAAGGCAATCTGGTGATATAGATAAAGAACTTTAAAATATGCATGCCACTTTCCCAGGGCCTCCTCCTCCTCTATGCATTAGTCCCAAGGACAAATTTGATATGTTAACAAGGATGTCTGCACAAAGATGTTCATCACACTAGCAAATAATATGAAATACTTGGAAATAGTACGAATGACCACAATTAAGCAGAACATGGTAGTTTGCATAATGGGATTTTATGCAACTATTTAAAAAATATGTTTTTGATACGTTCTTTTAACAATAATCCTGCCTCAGATAAATATTATGGGCTATACCGCACAAAGCTTGATACAGTCCTAATATCATAGAAAATGGCTTTGATATAATATGTAACAAAAAAGCAATATACATAATAGTGCCTACAATATGATCTAATCTCTAAATAATTATAGAAAATATGGAAAAAGTTAACATTTTTCACTGATTAGTAGATGTATTAATTTTTTATAGCTTTATACACTAATATATGGTTCATTTTCAGTAACTTCCAAATCAGTTTATTTTAATCATTAGAAAAATACAAAATAAAAAGATGATATTCACAAATAATTTTTATGGGTGGGAAAGCACTTGGTGCATTGATTTATTTATTCAATACTTACTGACCTCTGCTACATATCAGATGTGATCCCAGGGGACAGGGTATGTCAGCCCAATGCAGGGTATATATACTTCAGGAGTGGGAAACAAAAAATGAACAGTAAACATATCAGGTAAGTGAATTATACATACTATGTTAGAATATGAATAGAACGCTATGGGGAAAAGAAAAAGCAGAGTAGGATAAAAGGAATCACAATTCAAAGAAGGCAGGGATGTTGAGCAAATGGGACAAGTGGAGCAGACAAGTAGGTTGAGGTATTAAATAGAATGGTTGCATTAGACTTATTGGGAAGGCGCCCTATGAGCAAAGGCTGGCAGACGAGGAAGTTAACCACGTGGATATCTGGGAGAAAGGATCGTTCCAAGCAGAAAGAAGTACCAGAGCAAAAGTCTTATGACAAGGCATTGCTTTGGAGAAAGAGTAAGAAGGCTGGGATATAGGAACAGGATGAGTAATGAAGAAACTGGTATCCAAGATCAGAGAGGTAACTGTCAGGGAGCTGACCCAGGCATACCATGGAGGGCTTTTGTAACCATTATAAGGACTTTGATTTTACTGTGAGTAAAAAGGGCAACCATAAAAGGATTTTTGGAAAATGGATGGCTTTTACAATGATACCTCGGACAAGGGTTTGATCTCCAAAATATATAAAGAACTCACACGACTCCACTCTAGGAAGACAAACAGTCCAATTAAAAAATGGGCAAAAGACCTGAGCAGACACTTCCCCAAGGAGGACATACACAGGGCCCAGAGACACCAGAAAGGATGTTCAGCATCACTAGCCATGAGAGAGATGCAAACTAAAACCACAATGAGATACCACTTCACACCAACCAGAATGGCCATCATAAACAAATCAACAAACAGGAAGTGCTGGCAAGGATGTGGAGAAAAGGGAATGTTGGTGGGAATGCAGACTGGTTCAGCCACTGTGGAAAACAATTTAGAATTTCCTCAAAAAACTAAAAATGGAACTGCCTTTTGACCCAGCAATTCCACTGCTGGGATTATACCCTAAGAATCCTGAAACACCAATTCAAAAGAACCTATGCACCCGCATGTCCATAGCGGCACAATTTACAATAGCCAAGAATTATAAGCAACCTAAGTGCCCAACAGTACATGAGTGGACCAAAAAACTATGGTACATTTACACAATGGAATGCTACACAGCAGAAAGAAAGAAAGAGCTCCTACCCTTCACGACAGCATGGATGGAACTGGAGAACATTATGGTAAGTGAAATAAGCCAGGCGGTGAAAGACAGGTACCATATGATCTCACCTATAGGTGGAACCTAATCAACAAAACAAATAAGCAAGCAAAATATAACCAGGAACAATGAAATAAAGAACAAACTGACAGTAACCAGAGGGGAGGAGGGAGGGGGATAATGGGGTAAAAGAAGGGGAGGAGTCATCAAGAAACATGCATAAAGGACCCATTGACAAAGCCAAATGGGGGAACGGGAACAGAAAAAGAAAGGAAAATGGATGGCTATTATTTTTAAAGGCTTCCCTGACAGTTATGGGGCTTCTAGTTGTGTGAAGGTGGAAGCAAGGTGTCCAGCTAGGAGGCTGATACAGTAATCTGGGCAAGGGTGTGGTGGCTGTGATCATGGTGATAGCCATGGAAGTGATGAGAATTTGGGTTCTTGACACATTTTGAAGGCAAAGCCAGCAGAATTCCTAGTGGGTTGGATGTGAGTATGAGAGAAAGAGAAGAGTCAAAGATGGCTAAGACTTGAACAACTAGAAGAATAAAGTTGATATCAACTACAATGAGGAAAAGTACAAGTGGGAAAATCCTGATGAGATCATCAAAGGAGTGAGTTTAGGAGAGAAAATGGTAAAGAAATGCACCCAAAAAAGTTCGACATCAAGATATGGGGAAGAGAAATGAAGAGGTAATTGTGACTGAGAAAGAGTCACCATGGAGAGAGGAAGAAACCTAAAAAAGTGTGGTGTCCCAAAAGGCAGCAGAAGCAGGAGTCTCAAGGAGAAGAGAGTGATCGATTGTATTTTGATTTTTTCAGTGAAGTAGGAAGCGAAGCCATCAGCTGACAGTGACGATTAGGAAGGACCTTTAGCTACACACTTCCTTCTCGGGTGTTTCAGTTAATCAAAATTGTGAGAAAAACTTTTTGTATCTTAATTCCATGGAGGTAATACTTCTTAGGGGTTGTCCTGGGGTAGAATCACCATGTTCAAGTTGAAGCACATTCTACAGAAGGTGAAAAGCACTGAAACGTTTGTTGACAGCTCTATGGAAGCTTGAGAGCAAACAAAATTGAAAGGGAATAACCCAGCCTCTAAGTTTAAATGTCTAGTTTTCATGTAAGAGGCCTGCTCTCATTCCTTTGTATCTTAATCCAAATTTACTCTAACCCAAGTGATAAGATTCATGTCTTTATTATTAAGAAACAGGAAATAAAGGACAGCCTAGTTCCCCTTTATCATTAATCTGACATAGAGGGATGAATGAGACCAACCATTCAATATAAGCAAAACCATAATTTTCTCATACTTAATAAAAATGATAAGATTTTTATAGCATATTAGTTTAAACCAGATTTGCTAATCTGATTTGATAGAACAGGGCTGTGTAAAAGATTAATATAATGGACTAGTGCTTCTGATATAATTGAAGACTTTTGGATTTTTTTTTGCATCATGTTAGTGACTTTCATGCTCTTTTTGCAATTTTCTGATGGAATTGGTGTCATTTGCATCACATGAGCTACTTTCATGTATCATATTGTATGAGGGACTTCTGTGATCCAAAGGCAGTTTCACATCTTTAAACATTTTTTTCAACATATTGTCAAGTGTTTTTTCCCTAAATCGAAGAGTTAACTCACTCCACAAAAGGCAATTTTTTTATTTTTGGAACTTTTTTCAACTATGAAGTTAGGCCCTCCTCAATAGCACATGTAATTTGAGTATCCCTGTCACCCTCCACCAGCCAGGGATATTCACCCTCTAAGACTCCTCTGACCTCTGACAGACCTTTCTGCCCTCTGACAAGTAGACCTGTGAGTTTGTGAGCTTGATGGACAGAAATGGGATGCAATTTTGATCTCTAAGAAGTGCTATTAAGAAAACCTGCAAACCACCCTGACAGGTATGGCTCAGTTGGTTGGGCATCGTTCCGCAAAGTGAAAGGTCTCCAGTTCTGTTCCCGGTCAGGGCACAGGCCTGGGTCGAGGGCCAGTCCCCAGTTGGAGCCCATGCCAGAGACATGTGTGTTTGATGAGAGGCACGTGTGTTTCCCTCACACATTGATGTTTCTCACACACATCGATCTTTCTTTCCCTTTTCTTTCTCCCCTCTCCTCTCTAAAAATAAGTACATTAAATTTTTTTAAGGAAAGAAAACTCTGCAGTTTATTTATTCAAATAGATATAGAAACCATATCTGTGGAATTCAATGAAATTGTTCAATGGGCGGCCTCCTACCCCTAGTCTGTTCATGAGGCATTTCATGTCCTGGGTGTGGCTTACTGCTCCAGTCTTCTATCTTGTCAATCTTCTCCTCTGCCCCTTTCATCCATGGTTTCTTGAGCTCTCTGCATCTTCTCCAAATACATAAGGCTGTTTTATAACTCTGTGACTTTGTCATGTTGTTAGCATGGAGGCTTCAGACTGGGAGAGTCTCCTCTAACATCTCACCTTCATCTATCTAACGGTTTTCCTTGTCTTCTGATCCTTGATCTGCAAAAGTCACTCCACTCTCCCTTTGCCAAGACTTACGTCTCTTTCTAGAAACTCCCACAATATTGTGACCTCATTATAACTCTTACTGAACTGAATAAAAATGTTATGCTTGCAATGTCTTTCCACACTTCTAGATCATGAGCTGCTTGAAAACAGGGATTCTGCTTTTCATACCTGGATCCCTTCTTTAGTTCCTGAGACAAGTAATGTTTAATAAAGAAATAAACACATAAGCAAATGGCAAGGTCACAGAGACTGAACTCTATTGACCTGGAAGTTCCTTTCTTATTGAAAATAAGTCAACCTTGGTCTATGCATATTTACTTAGGACAATTTCTATTTTGTGCACTTAAAAATAATGGAAGTTCTTCAGCGTATCTGTATCATCTATCTATTTATCATCAATCAATCTATCATCTACTATCTATCATCTATCTATCTATCTATCTATCATACTATCTATCTATCTATCTAATCATCTACCATCTTCTAGTTATGTATAAATTGTAAGTTACCATGGCTTTTCTGCTGGTGGAAGATAAATGAAAACTTCCAGAAATTATAGAAATGGTTTTGCAAGTATGTTTTCTTTCCATTCCTTTTTTCTCTTCTCACCTTAGAAAACTATTATAATTAACACCTATATTAACTGGTGCTACTAAAGAAGGCACTAATAGGAAGTTCTTCTAAACAGATAATGAGACTCTTTCACTCTGCACTGATCATTTCATAACTGTGTGATGAAAATAAAGTGGTTTAGGCTACATTCAGTCCAAAGTAGCCTCTGTGTGGTTGGCTCGGCTTTTAAATTCTGTTGGATATCTGGAAAAACAGTGTGGCTACTATGTACATGTACATATAAGACTGATAGAGTGCTTAAAAACTTCTAAACAAATGGCAATTCAGTAAGTGGTACACTGTAATATATGTTACATTTATTGAGTGTGTCATGATCCCATGGACCGATTATTTATTTGACTAGTTATTCCACTAGAGGCTGACTAAAGGGAATTGCATGCACATGAAATGCATGCCAATAAAGCAGGGCATTCCTTGGGGTAGATGGAAAGATTCTAAAAGGTGATTTCAATTGCATTTTAGATAAATTTCCCATAACCATTACAATCTGAAATTATAATGGAAAAAAGGTGAAAATATATTTGTTTCTCTATATTTTGTTCTATGTACAATTTCCTTACTATTTTGACACATCCATATGTATGGCACAAAAAAATCTTTATCTCACTCTTTTTTCCTGGAATAGATTCCTTTTTCCCATCCTGGGTAGCTCTAAGAAACATTTAAATATGTAAAATTAAAAAAGGTATTACATAATTAAATAAAGCTGTCTTCTAGTTTCTCCTGCAGTGGACAAGAAAGTGAATAAAAAAATCAGAAATGAGATTTTGATTTTGTATTTTCTTCCCTCAGGCAGACAACTCTTCTTAGCATAAATGAATGATGGAATATTTGGCTGCCATAATTTACAGTGTCCTATGTGATGGTCTATTTTACAATGCTTGGTGTTTTTATAGTTTCTGGGACAAGCACTTGCTGCTAGAAAGATATGACTCTCCTTGGATAGGCTGAAATTTAATAGTACAATTTTGGGGCTGGTCACCTCCCCCTATATTCCTTCAGGCTCTTGTCACCATGTGACACATAGAAGCTCAGTATCACCTGTTGAGTGAGGTACTATATACCCTGTTTCCTTGTATTCAGATACAACAAGGTTAGGAAGAATGAAGGCTCTGTGAAACATAGGCAAGCTCTGTGTTTACTTAAACTTCCTGGACTATATTTGAGAGAGTTAAATAGAAGGGCATGTTTCATTTTATAAAAAGTACAATTTCAAAAATATTCAAGTCAAGAGAAGATTTTGCTGATTAAGCTATAGTATTCACATGTATATTTTCAGCAAGTTTTCAAAGTGCTTTCAATCATCTTAAGCATTCCTCACTGTCTACCTGCATGTGAGGTAATATTATTACTACAGTAAGGATGGGAAAATGGGCTTCAAGAAGACAAATGATTTGTTGAAGATTGCACAGTCATTAAGTATCAAAAATCAGAATTCAAGCTTGGGGTGTCTGATTTCAGACCAACAGTTCTCTCCTGAATGTGTAACACAAGCCATAAAAACATAACTGCATGTATGGACACAGCTCATTCTCCCTTATTGAAGTGAGGCCCACAATGAGCCATCCATCCTGTTACTCATACCTAGTGTGAGTCCCTTCTCACCAAAATCTGGACTGTCCTCTGTCGCTCATTGAAGGTGATGGAAGTGATGCAGTGGGACTCTTGAGGCAAAGTTCCAGGAAGACTTACAGCTGCAGCTTCAGCCTTAGTCTCATGGAACCGTCACTCTGCAGGGAGCTTTACCATGCTGAGGTCGCCATGCTGTGAGGAGGCACAGCTAGTAAAGGGCCACATGTGGAGAGAGAGAGCCATAGCTGACCAGAACCCCAGTATTCCAGCTATGCCAGCCCAAGGATCAGCAACAGAAGTGAAGAAGCCTTCAGAAAACAGCCCTTGCCATATGGGGCAGCAACCACATGAGGGAGGCTCTGAGCAACAACACCCCAGCTGCTCCACGAACCATGAGAGATGATAGTAAATTGTTACTTGAAGTCACTAAGTTTTGGGTGAGCTGATAAGCAGCAAAAGATGACTGGAAATCTGATGTATAAAACTTTCCCTATTTTCCTTCCAAAATGTCATTAAGTTTATATTCTATACATTCCCAAACAAACAAGCATCCAAACTTAGTGATCATTTTCCTAGGCTGTTTATTTTTTTTTCTGAATCGCTTTTCATTCATAAAAGGTAAATAGTTTGAACAATGTTTCAGAGAACATGGAAAAGTTGTAATTCCAAGTCATGGTTTTCAGAATATTAGTATTGAGAGCCAATTCTCCATGGACCTCTCATGTTTCTGGATAGCTCATAAACAAAGGCACTGTCTTCATTCTGGACTACTTTATCAAGGATGTCATGTAACAAACAGCCTTGGAACATAGAGGAAGTTACCTCCATTTGCAGCAAAGAAGATGTTACCTTATATGCACGCTAACAAGTTAGTTTGCCATAGTTTCAAGCATGCTGGTAATGCAATGAAGATAACGTTTTACTCAGGAGCAAAGAGCAGGTAGACTCAGTGCCCGTTATAAAAGAATCATGTTCCCTAAACTCAGGGTTCCTCTCTTGTAACAGAGCCTCTTGTAACAGTACAGGGAGGTGTCACATCGTCCTCTTTGTGTCACCTCGTAGGAACTGGAGCTTAGGGAACCCGTGCACATACTGATTCCCTTGCTACTGCTGTTGTTGTGAGTAATGCACTATCTTTTGTCCCAAATCCAGGGTCTCATGTCTTATGCAGGCATACCCTGGAGATATTGTGGATTTAGTTCCAGGTCACCACAATAAAGCAAGTCACACAATTCTTTTCTTGGTTTAAAAAAACCCCTACACTATATTGTAGTCCATGAAGTGTATAATACCCTTATATCTAAAAACATACATGCCTTAATTAAAAATACTTTATTGCTAAAAATTGATAACCATTATCTAAGCCTTCAGCAAGTCATAATGTTTTTTGCTGGTGGAGAATCTTGCCTCAATGTGGTCGGTGCTAACTGAACAGTGTGGCGGTTGTTAAAGTTCAAGTGGCTGTGGCAATTTCTTAATACAACATTGAAATTTGTTGCATTGACTTTCTTTTATGAACAATTTCCCTGTGGTATAAGATACTCTTTAATAGCATTTAATCCACAGTAGGACTTCCAAAATTGGAGTCAATCTTCTTAAAACCTGCTTTTGCTTTATCAACTCAGTTTATGTGATATTCTAAATTTTTTGTTGTCATTCGAACAATCTTCGCAACATCATGACCAGAAGTAGATTCCGTCTCAAGAAACCACTTTCCTTGCTCATCTAAAAGAACCAAATCTTCATCCATTAAAGTTTTACTATGAGATTGTAGTAAGTCAGTCACATCTTCAGGTTCCACTTCTAATTTTAGTCCTCTTATTATTTTCACTACATCTGCAGTTACTTCCTACACTGAAGTCTTGAACCCCTCAAAGTTGTCCATGAGCGTTGGAATCCACTTCTTCTAAATTCCTGTTAATGTGGATATTTTTACCACTTCCCATGAATCACAAATATTCCTAATGGAACTTAAAATTGTGAATCCTTTAGAAGTTTTTAAAATTTACTTTACCCAAATCCATCAGAGGAACCACTATGTATGGTAGCTATAGTCTTACAAAATGTATATCTTAAATAATAAGACTTGAAAGTCAAAACTACTCCTTGATCCATGGGCTGCAGGATGGATAGTGTGTTAGCAGGTATGAAAATAACATTAACCTTGTACAGATCCACTAGAGCTCTTAGGTAACCATGTACATTGTCAATAAGCAGTAATATTTTGAAAGGAACCTTCTGTTTTGTTTCTGAGTAGCAGGACTCAATGTTGGGTTTAACATATTCAGCAAATCATGTTGTAAACAGATGTGCTGCCCCTCAGGCTTTGTTGTTTTATTTATAGAACACAGGCAGAGTAGATTTAGCATAATTCTTGAGCAGTAGCTTTAACTTAAAGTCAGCAGCTGCATAAGCCTCTAACAAGAGAGTCAGCCTATTCTTTGGAGCTTTGAAGCCAGGTATTCACTTCTCTCTAGCTATAAAAGTCCTAGATGGTTTCTTCTTCCAATATAGTCATGGGTCACTAAATGTTAGGGATACATTCTGAGAAAGGCAATATTAGGCAATTGCATCATTGTATGAACCTGATAGAGGGCACTTACACAAACCAAAATGGTATAACCTACTACATGCCTAGCCTGTGTGTTATACGTAGCCAACTACTATTAGGTTACAAACTTACACAGCATGTTACCTACTGAATATTGTAGGCATTTGTAACACAATGATATGTGTTTGTGTATCTAAATATTGAAACATAGAAAAAAGTACAGTAAAAATGTAGTATACAAGATAAAAAATGGTATACCTTTATAAGGTTACTATGAATGGAGCTTGCAGGACTGGAAATTGCTCTGGATGAGTCAGTGAATGAGTGGTGAGTGAATGTGAAGGCCTAGTACATTACTGTACACTAGTGTAGACTTTATAAACACTTTACACAGGCTGTAAAATATTTTTTCTTTCTTCAAAAATAAATTCACCTTAGCTTACTGTAACTTTTTTTAAACATTTAAAACAAAATCCTCACCCAAGGATGTGTTTATTGCTTTTAGAGAGAAAGGAAGAGGGCAGAGAGAGAGAGAGAGACAGAGTGAGAGAGAAATATCAATCGGTTTCCTCCTGCCCACACTCCGACCAAGTATCTAACCTGCAGCATTTTTGGTGTACGAGATAATGTTCCAACTAACTGAGCTACATGACCAAGGCTGTAATTTTTTTACTTTATAAAATTTTTAATCATTTAAAAACTTTTTGACTTTTTTATGATAACACAACTTAAAATACACATTGTGCAGCTGTACAATTTTCTTTTTCATACATTTATTTTATAATATATTTTTTCTTTTTCATTAAGAATTTTTAATCTGCTAAACATTCTTGTTAAAAACATGCACATTAGCCTAGGCCTGCACAGACAGGGTCCGGATCATCAATATCACTCTCTTCTATCTCCCCATCTTGTTCCACTAAAAAGTCTTCAGGGGCAATTGCACACATGTTTCTGTCATTTATAATGACAATGCCTTTTTCTAGAATACCTTCTGAAGTACCTGCCTGAACCTCTTCTTGAGGAGGTGTCACTCTTTTCAGGAATATGGCCATGGTGGTTTGCTTGGTTTGTTTGCTTTTTTTAAATCATAGATTTGCTTATAAACAGAAAATGCTCCATGAACATTCCTTTCTATTAATGAAAACCTTTTGGTGTTGGGGTTCACATTTCTAAACATTTTAAGAAGCTTGTTGAACCCTGGCTGGTATAGCTCAGTGGATTGAGCATTGGCATGTGAACCAAAGGGTTGCCAGTTTGATTCCCTGGTCACGGCACATACCTGGGTTGCAGGTCAGGTCCCCAGTAAAGGGCACATGAGAGGCAGCCATACAGTGATGTTTCTCTCCCCCTCTTTCTCCTTCCCTTCCCCTCTGTCTAAAAATAAAATAAATTTAAAAATCTTGAAAAAAAAAAAGAAGCTTGTTGAGATCTGCAAAAGCTTTTGCTATAGTCTTCTCTGAGTTTTCTTGGGGGGGGGTTCATTTTTTCTTCTCTTCCTTCTCTCTTGACTCTTTCTCGGGTATTCATTATTTTTCAAGTTCCAGCAACTTTTTATTAGTTAATTCCTCAGAAACCACTTCTAGAAACTCCTCAGTGTTATGGTCATCACATCCAGGTTAAAACTATTCACCATCTTAACTACAGCCTTGTTGATTTTTGCAATCTCCTCCTCCTTGGCAAATATAGGCACATGTCACTTTTAAGTATAAATATAAAATTCTTAAATAAAATATTACTAGAATGAATTCATCAGTATTTTAAAATTTTATCTGTCCTCAGTAATTAAGGCTTATTCCAGAATGGAACAGTGTTTTCAAATGTATTAGTATAATTTGTTATATCTATAGGAAAAGAAAAATATTATCTCAGAGAATCCAGTGGGCTATGCAAAATTAAATACGTTTTTAAAAATTGAATTTATTGGGGTTACATTGGTTAATAAAATTATATAGGTTTAAGGGGTACAATTCTATAATACATCATCTGTATATTGAATTGTGTGCTCACCACCCCAAGTTAATCTCCTTTCATCACCATTGATCCCCTCTATACCCTCTCCTGCCTTTCCTAACCCCCACTTCCCTTTGGTAATGACAATACAGTTGTCTGTCTATGAGGCAGTGATTTTTTTAATTTTTACCCCAAAATATGCTTTTATTTATTTTAGAGAAGGAGAAAGGGGGTGTGGGGGAGAGACAGAAACATTGATGTAAGGGAGAAATGTTAACAAGCTGCTTCCCCCATACACCCTGACTAGGGATTGAACCCACAACCTAGGTATCGACCTGACTTGGAATCATGCCTGTGACCTTTAGGTGAATAGCATGATGCTCCAACCGACTCGGCCACCCAACCAGGGCTTTTTTAAAAATAAACTTTTGTATTGTTGTTCAATTGCCGTTGTCCCCATTTTCCCCCGCATTAGTTTCCCCTGCCTTACCCACTCCCCACCTCCCACATTCAGTCCTCCTCCCTGTTGTCTTTGTCCATGGATCCTTTATACATGTTCCTTGACATTTTTTTCTTAACCTCTTCACTTTTTTCACCCAGCCCCACTACCCCTTTCCTCTGACAGCTGTCAGTCTGTTCTCTGTCTCTATGACTCTTTTTATGTCTTGTTTTTTTTGTTGTTCTAATCCTCACCTGAGGATATGTTTATTGATTTTATTTTGGGTGGGGGGAAGAGAGAGAGAGAAACATCGATGGAGGGAAACATTGATTAGTTGCTTCCCATGTGTACCTTGACCTGGGATTGAAACTGCAACCCAGGTATGCGCCCTGACTGGGATTGAATGCACAAGCTTTTGGTTTATGGGTCTATGGTCTAACCAACTGAGCCACCTGGCCAGGGTTGTTTCTATTTTGTTTGTTAGTTTATTTAGTTCATTGGATTCTACATATAAGTGAAATCATATGGTGTATGTCTTTCTCTGACTGGCTTATTTCACTTAGCATAACAATCTCCAGGTCCATCAATGCTGTCGCTAAAAGCAAGATTTTTTTTTTTTTATGGCTGAGTAGGATTCCACTGTGTATATGTACCACAGCTTTTTAAAATTAAAAAAAAATTTTAGTCCTAACTTGAGGATATGTATTTATTGACATTAGAAAAGGAGGAAGGGAGAGAGAGAAACATCTATGTGGAGGAGAAACATGAATCAGTTGCCTGCTGTATGCACCCTGACCAGAAATAAAACCTGTAGTCTTTTGATGAATGGGGGGGACACTTTAACCAACTGCACCACCAGGTTAGGGGTATACAACAACTTTTTTTCTACTCATCTACTCATGGGCACTTGGGCTGCTTCCAAATCTTGACTATTGTAATTAATGCTGCAATGAACATAGGGGTGCATTTATTATTTCAAATTAGTATTTGGGGTTTCTTTCAATAAACTTCCAGAAGTGGAATCACTGAGTCATAAGGCAGTTATATTTTTAATTTTTTCAGTTAACTGTATGCTGCTTTCCACAGTGGTTGCATCAATCTATAATCCCACCAACAGTGCATGAGGATTCCCTTTTCTTCACATCTTTGCCAACACTTGTTTGTGGATTGATTATAACAACTTATAGCAAAATGGACATAGAATGGCTCAAACCAAAATTGCTTTGTGTTCTATGGTGAAGCAGTAAATATATTTCTTTTAATGCCAGAAAAGGCAAAGAGATCCACCATTATTATTGTTTTTTTATTTTTTGAAAAAGTAGGTTAATGCAATTAGACAAGAAATCAAAATATGGCAGGTAAATATTGAGAAAGAAGAGATAAAATTATTAATTGTACATGATTAAAACTTGTAAAATAAAAAGGAGACAACTGAACAGCTATCAGGAATACTAAGAAACTTTGCCTGGAAATAACATAAAAATAAAATGTAATAATTTTCTCCTAGAATTATAATAAGTATTAAAAATTGTATAAAAACCCTATACCAGTAATATACTTGGAAAGAACAATACTTGACTGGTATGAGAAGCTAAAACTCTACTGAGTGACATGATAGAAAAAGCTTATACAAATGAAGTAATTACAGTATTCTTGTATGGAAAGACTCAATAGTGATAAAAATATTAACTTTTTTATAGTAAAAAATAAACTTACTAAAATTTCAGAAAATCTTGGTCAGAGTTTGGAACTTAACATTATTCTAAATAATCTACTAGTAAGGCTAAACTCCAGAATGCAAGGGGAATTTTGAAAACAAGAATGAGGAAAGACTTGCTTTTACAGATACTAAAATATACTATAAATCTGAAAATAGAATGACACTATACAACAATAGTCAGATTAATGGAACAAAACATTAAAAGAAATATAGATGAATATATAATTTTAAATTGAGAAAGAAAGTGTATCTTACATTGGAGGCAGAGACTGTGAAGGAAAATACAATATATTTTACCATATTATGATATACAAAAATTAAGCAATCCCATCCCATTTTGTATATCATAATAGTAAGCTAATAAAGAAAAATAAGTTTTAAAGATAGAAGGCAAATAACAGAATTGAAGAATGTTCATTGCAACTAAATAATAAAAGTCAATTAACATTGTTAATGTATAAAAGAGCTTCCTTATATTAACAACAGGTAAAAGATGATCATCTCAATAGGCAAATTAGTTCATGAAGAATACACCAGAAAAAAACACATGTGAAAAACTTCAAACTCCAGATGTCAACAAATTGCAAATAAAAATAATATTATTTAAAACATATTTAAAAGAATGAGAATATTCAGCATTTTTCATGTTTCTGAAAACAGACATTCTGTCCTAAATGGATGTGAAGTATTAATAAGTACATTCTTTTAGAGGAGCATTTGTGTATATGCCTGTGTACATATAGTAAGCATTCTAAAACAAAAACCATAAAAAGAGACACAGAAGGACACTTTATAATACTCAAACAATCCATCAAGAAGACATAAACATTGTAAACCTATATGCACCCAACATAGGAGCACCCAAATATATAAGGAAAGTCCTGGAGTACTTCAAGAAAGATATAGACAGCAACACACTTATAGTAGTAGTAGGGGATTTTAATGCTCTGCTGTCAACAATGGGTAGATCTTCCAAACAAAATATCAACAAGGATGTTGTGGATCTGAGTGATGTATTAGATCAAATGGACTTAACTGATATATTTAGAACCTTACATCTTAAAGAAGCAAACTACACATTCTTTTCAAATGCACATGGAATGTTGTCGAAGACTGACCACATGATGTTGAGACACCAAACAAGTCTCAACAAATTTAAGAAAATGGAAATCATATCAAGCATTTTCTCAGACCACAAAGGCTTAAAACTAAAAAGCAGTCTCAAGAAAAAAGACTCAGAAACATTCAAGCTCATGGAGACTGAATGGCATGTTATTAAACAATGAATGCATCAATAACGAGATCAAAGAAGAAATAAATAAGTTTCTGGAAACAAATGAAAATGAACATACAATAGTCCAAAACCTATGGGGTACAGCAAAGGCAGTCCTGAGAGGAAAGTTCATAGCAATACAGGCCTACCTAAAAAAGATAGAAACATTTCAAATAAACAACCTAACTTTACATCTACAAGAACTGGAGGAACAACAACAAAGAAAACCCAGAGTGAGCAGAAGGAACAGAATAACCAAGATCAGAGTAGAAGTGAATGACATAGAAGCTAAAAGAACAATTCAAAGGATCAATAAATCCAGGGGCTGGTTCTTTGAAAAGATCAACAAAATCAACAAGCTTTTAAGCAGACTCATCAAGAAAAAAAGGGAGAGGACACAAATAAATAAAATCAGAAATGAAAGAGGAGAAATTACAACTGATACCCCAGAAATACAAAGTATTGTAAGAAAAAACTACAACAACAGCTGTATGCCAAGAAATTTGAATCCCAAGTAAAATGGACAAATTTCTAGAAAAATATCACCTTTTGAAACTGAATGAAGGAGAAGCAGAAAGCCTAAACAGGCCTATATCAACTGGTGAAATTGAAGTAGTAATCAAAAAACTCCAGGCACACAAAAACCCTGGACCAGATGGTTTTACAAGAGAATTTTACAAAACCTTTCAGGAAGAACTAACCCCTGTCCTTCTCAGATTATTCCAAAAAACCCAAGAAGAGGGAAGATACCCAATTCTTTTTATGAAACCAGCATCACCCTAATCCTAAAACCAGATAAAGACACAACAAAGAAAGAAAACTACAGGCCAATATCGCTGATGAACATAGATGCTAAAATCCTAAAAAAATATTGGTGAACTGCATCCAGCTACACATTAAATAGAACATACACAATGATCAAGTGGGATTCATCCCAGGGTGCAAGGATGGCATAATATTTGCAAATCAATAAACATAATATATAACATAAACAAAAGGAAACACAAAAATCACACAAACATATCAATAAATGTGGAAAAAGCATTTGAAAAGGTACAGCACCCATTTACAATAAAAACACTTGGCAAAGTGGAAATAAAGGGGCATATCTCAACATAATAAAGGCCAAATATGAAAGACCTATAGCCAATATCATATTCAGTGGGCAAAAGCTAAAAGCTTTCCCACTATCATCAGGAACAAGAGAAGGATGTCCACTTTCACCATTTTTATTCAACATAGTATTGGAAGTCCTAGCCACAGCCATCAGACAAGAAAAAGAAATAAAAGGCATCCATATTAGAAAGGAGGAAGTAAAACTGTGTTTGCAGGTGACATAATAGTGTACGTAGAAAACCCTATAGACTCCATCCAAAAACCACCCTACATAATAAGTGAACTTGGCAAAACAGCAGGATACAAGGTCAATATTCATAAATCAAAGGCATTTTTGTATACCAGCAATGACATATCAGAATCAGAAATCAGGGAAAAAAACCCATTTATTGTAGCAACAAGAAAAATAAAGTACCTAGGAATAAACTTAACCAAGGGGGCTAAAGATCTGTACTCAGAAAACTACACAACACTGAGGAGATAAATTAAGGAAAACATAAATAAATGGAAGCCTATACCATGTTCATGAATTGGAAGAATTAACCTCATGAAAATGTCCATACTACCCAATTCAATTTATAGATGAAACACAATTCCTATTAAAATACCAATGACATATGTACAGATAGAGAACAAACTATTCAAAAATTTATGTGGAACTATCAATGACCCTGAATAGCTGCAGCAATTTGAGAAAGAAGAACAAAGTAGGAGGGATCGCAATACCTGACATCAAACTATATTAAGGTCACTGTAATCAAAACTGGTACTGGCATAAGAACAAACACATAGATCAATGGAACAGAATAGAGAGCTCAGATATAAACCCATGTCTCTATGGTCAATTAATATTTGAAAAGGAGGCAAAAAATAAAATGGAGTAAAAATAGTTTCTTCAACAAGTGGTTTGGGAGACCTAGACAGGCTCACAGAAAAAAATGAAACTAGGCCACCAACTTACACCACACACAAAAATAAACTCAAGATGGATAAAGGCTTAACTATAAGTTGAGGTGCCATAAAAGTCCTAGAGGAGAACGTAGGCAGGAAAATCTCAGATATTCCATGCAGCAATATTTTCACTGACATGTCCCCTAGAGCAAGGGACATAAAGGAAAGAACAGACAAATGGGTCTTCATCAAAATAAGAAGTTTCTGCATGGCTGAAGAAAACATCAGCAAAATGAAAAAGGAACCAGTCATGTGGAAAAATATATTTGCCATTGATATCTCAGACAAGGGCTTGATCTTCAAAATATAAAAGGAACTCAAACGACTCCACTCTAGGAAGACAACCCAATTAAAAAATGGGCAAAAGACCTGAACACATACTTGCCCAAGGAGGACATACACAGGGACCAGAGACACATGAAAGGATGCTCAGCATCACTAGCCATGAGGGAGATGCAGATTAAAACCACAATGAGATACCACTTCACACCAGTCAGAATGGTCATCATTAATAAATCAACAATCAGCAAGTACTGGTGAGGATGTGGAGATAAGGGAACCCCAGTGCACTGTTGGTGGGAATGCAGACTGGTGCAGCCACTGTGGAAAACAGTTTGGAATTTCCTCAAAAAACTAAATATAGAACAGACTTTTGACCCAGCAATTCCACTGCTGGGATTATACCCTAAGAATCCTGAAACACCAATTCAAAAGAACCTATGCACCCCCATGTCCATAACAGTACAATTTACAATAACCAAGAATTGGAAGCAACCTAAGTGCCCAACAGTTAATGGGTGGATCAAAAAACTATGGTACATTTACACAATGGAATACTACACAGCAGAAAGGAAGAAAGAGCTCCTACCCTTCGTGACAGCATGGATGGAACTGGAGAGCATTATAGTAAGTGAAATAAGCCAGGTGGTGAAAGACAGATACCATATGATCTCACCTATAGATGGAACCTAATCAACAAAACAAATAAGCAAGCAAAATATAACCAGCAACATTGAAATAAAAAACAAACTGACAGTAACCAGAGGGAAAGAGGGAGGCGGATAATGGGGTAAAAGAAGGGGAAAGATCATGAAGGAAGATGCATAAAAGACCCATCGACAAAGCCAAGTGGGGGAAGGATTGAGGGTGGGTGGTGGGTGTTGCTCCAGCTGGGGAAAGTGGTCGTGAGAAAATGTTGATGAAAAACAAAACCAAACAAAACAATATAGATGAGGGAGGCTAAGAATAGTATAGGAAATCGAAAACTGAAGGAACTGATATGTAGAACCAATAGGCATGAACTAAGAGTGGCACGGATGATGGGATGGGGTGGGTGCAGGGCAGAGGGGAAAAAGGGGAGAAAGAAATGGGACAACTGTAATAGAATAATCAACAAAATATACCCAAAAAATGTATCTTCATTTTGATCTAGCAATTTCATTTTTAAGCTTTTTATCCAAGGAGGGGGCAAAACAATCTAGTTGTTTTTTTAAAAAAATTACTTATTTATTAATTTTAGAGAAGGGAAAGGAGATAGAGAGGGAGAGAAATATCAATGTGTGGTTGCCTCTCATGTACCCCCTACTGGGGACCTGGCATGCAACCCATGTTATATCGTACGTGCCCTGACTGGGAATCGAATCAGCCACCCTTTGGTTCACAGGCCGGCACTCAAACCACTCAGTCACACCAGCCAGGGTCAATCTAGTTCTTTTATAAATACTAATGACCTGTATCTACTTCTTATTTTGAACATTTCAAGTAAATTTATTTTTAGTCATAGCATCAATAAAATTCTGTATGACATTTTTTCGTTTATCATTGTTTCAAGGGCTGTAAATTCTAATCAATGCAATCCAAAAACCATAGTTTATTATTTCCAATAATTTTCAATGACATTCATTGAATGAACAAAATAAGTTTAAAGACAATATTAAAGATACAACATAATGAATCTAAAACTGTTCTAAAAAAATAAAGTCTATTAAAAAAAATACACTAGGACATGACCTGGGTTTTACTTTGAATTAAAAAAAAGGTCAATTCACCTAAAGTAAATTAAAAAAAAAACTATTAGTTGTAAATTAATTTGGCAGTAGGACTGCACAAAGAGGGAAGCGTTTGGATTAACAGGTAAATACTAAAACCATCTATTCACAGATACACCTTGATGTGAAGTGGGTACATTCCAGGGAAGGGTCTTTGCAGAGTGAAGGCAGAAACAAAAAGTGGTACTGGTGACCGGAAGCACCAGGAGTTGCAAGAATTTTGATTGACATTTGTAAACTGTTGTCATAGAAAATTTCGGGGGTCTGTATTGTGCCCTAGTTGAAAACAAAATTGTTGTAATAGGCAGGGGTGCTATGTCCCTGACAGTGTAATACAGTTTATTGCAAGTAAACAGTCATTACCAGGGTTCATAAAAGAAAAAAGAAAAGTAATAGTATGGCTAGCTCTTTAAAAAGAAATTAGAAAATAAATGGTCACTTACTAGTTGTTTTGTAATGCTAATGAATTTCCATAGGATAATTTCCAGAGAGTCAAGTTTATTTCTCCAAAATAAATTTTGCAAATAAAGTTCAGAATGCAAGTGAACATTGCTCATAGATCTTTTCAACATGTTTTAGATGGAAACTGAAGGTTCTTAATTGAAGAGATTTCCTTTACTACCTTCTCAGGCAGGGCTCTTGTTTCCACCTCAGGGCAAGGTTAACACAACGTGCCCTGGGAATTCCAGTAGTTTTTTAAGGGACAAATTTCATATTGAAAAATAGTTGGCAGGGTAATCTGTAAGATGCAGGTGGGAAGATAAACCAAAAATAAAAATAAAATGGAGTGATGGGAAATTAGTGTTTGGAAAATATTTTGATATTTTAAAATTCAGCCATTATTTTCCTTTCCGCTGTTACTAAACACTAACCCTTCCCTGTCTGGTCAGTCTAGGGGAGAGACGACCACTAGGAGGTCTTCATGGGGTTTGACCCTGTGTACCATTAAAATCTTCCTGTCCCCATATACCTCCAAATTCTTGGCAGTTGTCTCCATCTCTCCTTTCTAGGTTCACAACAAGCACATATATATTTAAAAAATAAAATCATCGAAGCTTAAAGAGTTCATCTCCCTTTTTTCCTTTTCCCTGTCACTGGCTCTAATTCCTTCCTACCACCACTAGCCCACCCACCTCCGACCCTCTCCATTGATACTAACAAAGGGACCAGCCTGGCTCTCCTGGAGCAGCTGACCCCAGGGAGGAAGCAGGAGCCAGGCTGGGGGAGTTACTGCAGCAGGCACATCTGTCACTCCAGAGTGTCGGCCCTGCTGTGGCCAAGTCACTATAAAATTGGAAGGGGAAAAACACTTGTTTAGAAAGGTGGAGGACAGACAGCTATTATAATAAGCAAATCTGGGCCAGTGTGAGAAGGGGGATGCACGCCTGTCCTGCTAATCTTCCTAAAAGAAAGTTTTAATTTCCATAGGAGAGCTTCCTTGATAAATGTGTGTGTGCATATACACGCAGAGACATGCACACCCCCCAAACCACCCCACTCAGTCCCCTGTCTCACCTGGTTTGGAATAGTTTCCCTAGTTCATATATAAGAATCATAGCTTTTATGAAAGGCTATTGGTTAGTGCCAACACCTCCCCACTCACCAGTGTGGAAATTTGAAATAAACAGTCATGTCTCCACCCACCTCTGGCTCAGTCAAACCAATTACCAATTGAGCACAAAAGTGCCTGGTGAAAGACAAATAAACAAACAAAAAAAACCCCTCAAACTGTGGAACAGTCACATTTTGGGGGAGGCAACAAAAGCTTTTATTTGAAAAAGTACAGAGCTGGAGAGATTTTTTAAAATTTGCAAACGCACACTGCTCCCTGGGAACAGAGAGGATGCCAGGAGCCCCTGGGACAACGGGTCACTTTCCTCACTTCCCTGGTGAAAGAAAAAAGCTGCTTTAATTGCCAAAGGTTCCCCCCAACCCCCCAGCCCCTTACAGCAGTCTTTAGAGGAAGACCCTTGGCAATCCACGCTTTGAAGATTTATCCATAGCAGTTACCAACTCTACTTTTATATATTTGAAATAAAAATAGCTCAGCAGCAATTTGCTTTTTTTTTAACTCTTGTTTTAAAACTCATTTCTCGCATACCTTTGAAGTGCAGAGAACTCTCTTAGTCACCAGCCTTTCTGAATGGCAAAATGTTAATCATAAGAATTTATTTTCTGTGCTAACAAATGTTTTCCTTGGAGAGCTTTTTCTTTTTCTTTTTTTAAAAATTTTTATCATTTAGACAGAACTTTTAAAAAAGATATAAATTAAATCAGATTGTTGAGAAATTTCCCTGGGGAACAACGCCTTCATTTATAAGATCCTCCTGATCTCTGAAGTGCTCAAAGAGCTATGGTTCCTACAGAAAGAAAAAAAAATACTTAATACTAAAAACATTAAGTCAAAGAGCATTTTCTTCTAAGGGGACTTTATTCCAGTGATATAAAACGTAAGTAATAATAACAATAAGGTAAAACATTTTAAAAAATTACTCCCATATACTTTCAGGAATGTCTCCTTTCTGCCCAAAGTTCCTGCAATTGTGTACTAAAGATTCTGGGTATTTCTGCAGAGCTCTGATCAGCAGATTTGATATATGGATTTAGATCAATTTTTTCTTATGGCAAATCTATATGTTATTCTTCGTCTTCATTTGGTGCTATTTGCTGAGTGGCTGTTACTCAGGGGCAAAGGCCGCTCTCTGGCAGTGGAAGCAGCCGGGTAATCTTTTACTCCTCATGAGAGGAGTGTGCGATATTAAATCACACTTGACGTACCTGAGGCACAGCAACTTCATCCATATTTTATCTGCTGTAAATTTAATACCACAGCACTTTTTAGGGTGATGTATTTATTAACTGGCTGGGGATGAGCAGTAGAGAAATCCAGTTTGTTCAGGGAAATAAAATGAAGACAGTCTGACAAGTTTATGAAGTAAGCACAATAGCTATTTATTACTTTTTAAACACACAGTTTGTTGAAATGTCGTTAGCAGTGTTTGTTCAATAAATGCATAATGCTTTCTAAATCATCTAAGGTGATTTTTTTCTTTGAATTTTAATAATCTTTTTCTCTTAAAGCAATCTGCTGGCCCTCACTTACTATGGCTTGGTTTCAGATGACCGACCTACCTGGTGCTCTTAAAGGAAGGAACCACACCTTTGTTCTACAGGGAGTGCCCTGTGGAATTGTGGGAAATTAAATCACATTTAGACCTGCTATAGCCAGTCTTCTGCACCATAAAACAGTTGGCAAGCTATTTCAGAGTGACCGTTGCCAAGACCACTGCTTCTCTCAATTACTTTGCTTGCCTTTTCTTTCTCCTTTCTTTTCTTTAAAAAAAAAAAAAATTCCCTGTGTTTTATAGTGCTTGTGCTCCAAAATCCTTACTTTACCTGCAGATAGATCACAGGCCTTGCTCTTGTGATCCACAGGCTGGCCCCACTTGCCCTTTCTCTGTCTGGTGTCATGTGATGTCAGCTATTTACTGAAAGGTAGAATGAGGTCTGGTCCATTTATTTCTATAATCATTAAGTCTGATAAAACTTCCTTTTCTTTTCCTTTCCTGAAAGATAAAATCATGAGAACCTGGGCTGAGCCTAACCTCTGTAAGTTCTGGTTGAGTGTGGACAGCATTTCTGCATTAGAATGGCTGCCTTCCTGTTTTCATTTTTAGATCATTTTCATTGGTGTGTTTTGGCTTTCACTCAATTTGATCAGCAGCTTGCAGCCAGTATCTCTAAAGAAATCAAGAGGGCTCTATACTTTACACTTGGTGTTAAGTTCAAGTGTCCTAATTCCACAAAATGGAACTAGAGCAGTGGTTCACAAACTGTTTCAGACCTGAAGCTGCAGCCCCTGGGAATTTGTTGGTCACACAAAGTCCCTGGCCTACCTACTGACTCAGAACTCTGGGGACACGTGGTGAAGGGTGATAAGCAACCCATGTTTTAACTAGCCCTTCAAGTGTTCCTGATACCAGTTCAAGTTTTAGAGTCACTGGACTGAAGTCTTGAAGTATAAACTCATGACCCATTTGCAATATTAGTGTTCTCACTCTGCCCCTCCCTGCTGTATCCAACACTTCTGGGAGGATCTGCCATGTGGTGATCCTCAGAGTGAGCACGAATCTGATTACCTTTGGAAACACTGTTCTGACAAAGTACATTCCAGTGGCAGCTACAGATACTGTTTTAAATTACCCAGGGTATTAAAAATCATCTCTTGGCATGGCTTCTTGAAAAATGACTCATTCTTATTTTAGGAAGAAGAAGGGCAGGGGAACTAAGTTTTTCTTTTTGAGGAAAAAGAAAACTGGTAACAATAAATTTCTTCAAAAGTTAACACCTACAGCTTTTGAATAATGCGGTAATATACTTATTTGTGTCCCTTTGGCCTTTATAAATAATTTACTGCTATAAATAAGATCTAGATATTTTCAGGAAACATTTCAATTAAATTGAGAAAACACTGTTTTCTTCTTTCCTGTGCCATGATTTTAAAATGTGTACACAGGACATAAAGATAGGAGGCACTTCTCCCTGGCCTGGTGTGGCTCAGTTAGTTGGAACATAGTCCCATAAACCAAAAGTTTGCAGGTATAATTCCCAGTCAGGGCACATGCCAGGGTTGTGGGTTTGGTCCCCAGTGAGGGCTTGTTCCAGAAGCAACTGATCAGTGTTTCTCTCCCTCTCTTCCTCTCTCTCTAAAATCAATAAGTACGTCCTTGCATGAGAATAAAAAAAAAGATAGGGGCCAATTCAAATCTATCTTTTCATCACCTTTTAAAATAAATTAGCTCCTTTTTTTTTAACCTTCCTGAGTGCATCATTCTATGGTGCATTTTCATTCTTTCATTGGTATTTTTCTTCTCTGCAGCTTTGGAAGATGCAGATCTCCAGGTCATACTGTTGTCTCTGAAAGAATGCTTCAAACTGAATTGTCAAAACATGAGCTTTGGGTCCTACATTCTGAGGAAGTTGATTAAATCATAGTTGATATGTCAAGAAAATAGGGTTACTACAGTACTGGAAATTCACAAAAAGAACTTGAATTCTCCTCCAAAATTTTGTGATGCATTTGTGGTTCATGGTTTAGAACTTAAGTGGAACCACAATCTGATGCCTGACCTGACTTGTTTCTTTTAATGAGAAAATGTGTTACTTATAAGAAGGTCATGTCCAATGAACAGAAACATACTGTAATATTGACTGGAGAAAAATAAAATTAATTTCCAAAGCCTAAACCTTTGAAATCTGTTAGTCCCTTTTACTCCAGGCTAATAGCAAAGCATTCACTTAAAAAAATTCTGAAAGAATTTAAGGGTATACATATGATAACATCTTTATAATCCTGAATTTCAGCAGCTAAAAACAGAAGAAAAATCTGCTTAAATAGGTTAACCTATTATATAAAGCCGTATTGTTTTTCATGCAGCTGATTGTGACCCAATTGTGGCTCATTGAATCAGTTCTAATGGTCATGATCTGCATTAAAAAATATTACATTGAATGGACAAAGTAGACTAAGACTAAAATAGAATACAATAGAAAGTAACAGAATACATTACATTATATAATGAGGCTAAGAATTATTTTGAGGAAACTTGTTTCAGTAGAGTATGGTTATGAGTCTTTATAAAAACACTGATGATAGAGAGTTCCAACCAAGATGGAGGCATAGGTAGCTATGCTTCTTTGCCTCACACAACCAAAAGAAGCATGACAACCAACTTAAAAACAAAAAACAACCAGAACTTCCAGAAAATCAAACTGTATGAAAGACCAACAACTAAAGAGTTAAAGAAGAAACATCCAGACTGGTAGGAGAGGCAGAGACGGGAAGCTGGAGAAGAGAGGACACATGACAAGGTGGTGGCCGGCAGACTGGGGGAGTGAGGCAGTAGCAGGCAGGCAGGGATGTCTGGCATTCCTGTGGGGGAAAGCTGGAAGAACAGCTGAGGAGTGAGACAGACCATACAATCCAGGGTTCAAGTGTGGAAATAAAGCCTCAAAACCTCTGGCTGTAAAAACCTGTGTGTGTGGGGGGGGTGCCATGGAAGGAGAAACTCTCAGCCTCATAGAAGAGTCTGTTGGAGAGACCCACAGGGTCCTAGAATGCCCCCAAGGGCACCCACCTGGGAATCAGCACCTGAAAAGACACAATTCACTTGTGGGAAGTGAGGGAAGTGAAGGAAAGTGGGGTCAGAGCCAAGCAAGCTAGCAAGCGGTATTGTTCCCTCTCTGACCCCTCCCCAACAAATAGCACCACAATGCAGCAAAGTGGTTTGCCCTGCCCGGGCAAATACCTAAGGCCATGTCCCTTAAAATGTAACAGGTGCATCAGGACAAAGAAATAAGGTCCAAATGAAAGAACAGATCAAAATTCCAGAAAAAGAACTAAGCAACAAGGAGATAGACAACCTACCAGATGCAGAGTTCAAAACACTGGCAATCAGGATGCTCACAGGAATGACTGAGTATGGTCTCAAAATAATGGAAGAAATGTAGGCTATACAAAGTGAAATGAAGGAAAATATACAGGGAACCAACAGTGAAGGGAAGGAAACCAAGACTCAGATCAATGATTTGGAACAAAAAGAAGAAATAAACCTTCAACCAGAACAGAATGAAGAAATAAGAATTCAAAAACATGCAGAGAGGCTGAGGAACCTCTGGGACAACTTTAAACATTCCAATATCTGAATCATAAGGGTGTGAGAAGGAGGAAGAGGAAGCACAAGAAATTGATGACTTATTTGAACAAATAATGAAAGAAAACTTCCCCAATGTGGCAAAGGAAATAAATGTGCAAGTCCAGGACACCCAGAGAGCGCTAAAGAAGTTGGATTCAAGAAGAAATACACCAAGACATGTCATAATTAAATTACCCAAGATTAAAGATAAGGAGAATCTTAAAAGCAGCAAGAGAAAAGAAGAGAGTTACCTATAAAGGAGTTCCCATAGGACTATCAGCTGATTTCTCAAAAGAAACCTTACAGGTAAGAAGGGGCTGGAAAGAAATATTCAAAGTTTTGAAAGGCAAGGACCTACATCCAAGATTACTCTACCCAGCAAAGCTCCTATTTAGAATGGAAGGGCAGATGAAGTGCTTCCTAGATTAAAGTAAAGTTAAAGGAGTTCATAATCACCAAGTCCTTATTATATGAAATGTTAAAGAACTTATCTAAAAAAAAAGAAGAAGATCAAAAACTATGAAGAGTGAAATGACAACAAACTTACAACTCTCAACAACTGAACCTAAAAAACAGAAACTAAGCAAACAACAAGAACAGGAACAGAATCACAGAAATGGAGATCACATGGAGAGTTATCAGTGGGGAGGGGGAGAATGGGGGAAAAGGTACAGGGAATAAGAAGCATAATTGGTAGGCACAAAATAGACAGAGGAAGGTTAAGAATAGTACAGGAAATGGAAAAGCCAAAGAACTTATATGTATGACCCATGGACTTGAAGTAAAGGTGGTGGGGGGGTGGGGGGGTATGCTGGAAGGAGGGTAGGTGCAGGGTGGAGGGGAATAAAGGGAAGACAAAAATGGGACGACTGTAATGTACTTAAACACTAATGATAGAGTGTTGAATATTTACAGTGAGTGGTTTTTATTACTACTGTGATATGTCTGACATTCTCTTACTTTCAACAAAATGATAACAAAATCCACCCAAATAACTTCATACTAGAGACTGTTGAAAGAAGTGGGGTTCAGCTAGGTGGTGTTAAAGCGTCAAGCTTAAAGCAGTCTTTGGATACATTGATTCATTCATTTATTCATTTATACTTAGTAAAATGAGTAAATTAATAAACTTCTCTGTTCCTCAGTTGTCTTATTTGTACAACGCCACTGACAATAGAACCTATGTATTAAATTATTGTGAGTATTAAATGACTTAATATGTAGAAAGTGCTTAAAATAGTGTAAGTAGTAGATAAATAATAGTTATTAATATAAATATGACCTATGTTTAGTGTATGCCTGCTTTGTATAACACATAGTGCTAGGTTCCTGGGGAATTCAAAGTGATTACCCACTTTTATCTATGACCCTTCATAGAAGAGGCCTTTAGATCAAACTTCTATGTAATACCTTTGGGAATAAGTGAAAATGAAAGGGATGCCATCCATGTTTGTCTATTTAAGTATGTATGCATGTATGTATATGTTCTGAGAAGGAGAAAGCAAAGGAATAGTCAAGACTTTGGACCTGAGGTTCCATCAGAGTGGAGGAATGTTAAGAACATGCTATCCTTATCAAGCTGTGTGACCCTCGGCAAGACTCTTTACCTTGCAGAATGATCCTCATTTGTGCATGGAGATCTGGGCTACTTCCAAGGTCCCTACTGCTCTTGACTGAACTCCGTTCCCTCAAATTCACATTTCGCAGCCTTAACTCCAATGTGACTATTTGGAGACTGGGCCTTTAGGAACTAAGTAAGCTTGAGTGAGGTGTGTTGGGGGGCAGTGGTGAGGGTGACTGGTGTTCTTATAAAGGGAAATAAATGCCAGAGATCTTTCTATCTCTTTCAATCCTCCTTTCTTTCTCTCTAGGCCCACAGAGAAAGGCTGTGTGAGGACACAGTGAATTGGCAACCATCTGAAAGCCAGGAAGAGAGATCTCAAAGGGGACTGATTCCATTGGAACCTTGATCTTGGACTTCTCTCCTCCAAGACTGTGAAAAAATAAACTTTTGTTGTTTAAGGCACCAGACTGTGGTATTTTGTATGGCAGCCTGAGCTCCCTAAGACAACTCCTGACTCTGAAGTTTTAAAGGTGGCTGCGAGTGTGTGCAGGCTGGCCCATTGCCTCTCCCTCCCTTTCCCGGCTCTCATTCCATGACTTGAGAATCTTCCCTCTGGAATGACAGTCCAGAAACAAGGCATAGACCCTTGTTCCAGTGTAAATAAATACCGCTCTTGAATAGTTCTCTCACTAACCTTCTTATCCCAACACCCTTCTCTAACTAACTGTTAAACTCAAGGCGTTAGGGAAACAAAAATTTGGTTTTTCCATGAAAGAGCTAGCTGAGGAGAATTTCAATGGGCTATATACATACTTACAGTTCTCAGGACAAAACAGTGCCTATACTGGGTTTAATAGTGTCCCCCCCAATTGCATGTCCACCTGGAAAATTATGAATGTGATCTTATTTGGAAATTGGGTCTTGGCAGATATAATCAAATTATCATGAAATCATACTGGGTTAGGGTGGGCCCTAAATCTAATTTATAGGAAGAGGGAAATTTAGTGACAGACAAGCAGGGAAAAGTGCCGTGTGAAAATGGAGAGAGAGATTGGTGTGATATATTTAAATCTGAGGAACACAAAGGATTGCTGGCAACCAGAAGGTAAAAGAGGCAAGGAAGGATTCTTCCCTAGAGCCTGAAGAAAAGCATGGCCTTGCCAACATCTTGATTTTGGGCTTCAAGCTACCAGAAACACCAGAGAACAAGTTTCTGTATTTTTAAGTTACCCAGTTTGTAATAATTTGCTACAGTGGTACTAGGAAACTAATACACTGCCTAAGAATAAAATAAATCACAAATGCAAATCATTTATATTTTGAAACAATATATAAAATTTGGTCTAAATCAATTGCCTTCCCCATTGCAACAATTCCCAAACACCACCATATAAACAATGACTGAAGTTTAGAACAGCACTAATAAAGGACTAGAATGCATGGGTAATTCTTTTATAAATATCTATTGGTTATGCATTATGTGGTAAGCAATACACCCAAATTTTACATTACATGGGCACAGTAGGCCTAGAAAAGTCTGGGAACTTGTTTCTACATTCCTTTCCCTGAAGCATGGAGCAGTTCAGCTCCCCTCAACCTATACCACCAAACTGAGGGAGGGTCAGACTGCATTTGTTAAAGGAGTGACAACTGCAACAATTGGAGGAGGAGAAGATGTGGATAAAAGCATGGAAGGTCTCAAGTCTTTAAATTATATATTAGATGTCCTCATGCCATTTTCAGGTGTTTTTCATACTTTTCCTTTTTTCCCCTCTAAGAAACAGAAGCCCAGAGTTTGTTTGCCCATCACTGAGGCTCTGGATGAGGTGTTGGGAATTCAGGGGTGCAGCAGACAAACTTCCCTGTTGAGAGAGCATGCCAGGTCCAGTGGATGAGATGGACATGGGAACTAAAAAGAAGAAAAGCAATAGAGTACAAAATGTGGAACACAAGTACACCCACAAAAAGAGCCAGTGATCATCCTTGCAGGAAGCCTTCGAGTGGGTCACCGCATGTGAGTAGCAGTGCAACAGGGGAAGAAATGGGAGGGCTTTTGATGACTGGGAAGGGTCATCCTGCCCGGCATAGGGTGTTGTACCCGGACCGAGTTTGATAAAGTGGGTAGGAAAGGAACAGTGAACACAGTCTGCAGAGTAGGAGATGCTTGGGAGTGGGACTGGTGAGATGAGGTGGACCCGGTTCATGAGTTTATTCCTCACAGTGAAATGATTGGAATGAAAGGAGAAGTTCGAATGTATTGTCTTTTACAAAGGTGACTTTTGAGGCAAGTTGAAGAGTTGGGTGATGATGGAGGTAGAAGGACCTCAAAGAAAACTACTTCCTTTGTCTAAAGTTTCTGAGGTTCAGGTCTGACATATGCAGAAAACATTGACTTTAAGGCATAACTTAAATTTTTACAAGCATTTTATTTTCTTTTAAAACCACACTTATCAGAACAATTGATTTTTGAGAATACATGTGGAATAACTTGGTAAGAAAGCTGCTGACATTGCCTGTGTTATTAGTGCTTTACATGGTCCCTTTATGTGGTCTCATCTAGTCCCAAGCTCTGCCCTGGAAGATCAAAGGAGACATCTAGAGTTCAGAGTGGGTAGTATAGTCAAGTGAGTTTTATTGTTTGTATGTTTTCTAATTTTTAAATGTCAATCTACCCACCCTCTCTCCTGTGTCAACCATCAGCTTGTTCTCTACATTTATAGGTCTGTTTCTGTTTTGATTTGTTTATTCATACGTACATTCATTCATTCATTTATTTATTTAGATTCCACATATAAGTGAGGTCATATGGTATTTGTCTTCCTGTAACTTATTCCACTTAAACATGATACCCTCTAACTCCATCCATGTTGTATGAAATGGCAAGAATTCATTCTTTTCTATGGCTGAGTCATATTCCAGTGTGTGTATATCACAGCTTTTTTATCCAACTCACCTGCTGATGGACACCTAGGTTGCTTCCATATCTGGGCTGTTGTAAATAATGCTGCAATGAACATGAGGGTGCATGTATCTTTTCAAATTAGTGTTTTTGTTTTCTTCAGGTAAATACCCAGAAGTGGATTTGCTCTATGTTTAATTTTTTGAAGAATCTCCATACAGTTTTCCACAGTGGCTACACTAAATTACAACCCCACCAACAGTATACTAGGGCTCCTTTTTCTCCACATCCTTGCCAACAATTGTTGTTTGTTGATTTATTGATGATTGTTATTCTGATGGGTGTGAGGAGATGTTTCATTGTGATTTTAATTTGCATTTCTCTGATGTTGGTGGCATTGAGCATTTTTTCATATGCCTATTAGCCCTCTTGGGAGAAAGGTCTATGCAAGTCCTCTGCTCATTTTTAAATTGAATTGTTTACTTTTTTGGTGTTAAAGTTTTATGAGTTATTTATAAATGTTGGATATTAACTCCTTATCAGTTACATCATTTGCAAATATCTTCTCCCATTTGGTCGGTGTCTTTTTATTGATGGTTTTCTTTGCTGTGCGAATGGGTAGTTGCATGTTTGGTAGTGAGGGCTGAACTAGGAATCTGAGGGCTCCATCTCCACACTAGCCTTCTTTGTTGTGTATTTCTTGGGTGAACTGCCTCATAATCACTTTGTGCTCTGCTTTAGAACTGGGGACACTGCCTTGCACTTACTGAATCAAATTCTATGGGGGGAAGGCCTGGGCATCTGTATTCCATCAACCATTGGAGGTGGCTTTTCAGGTTCACAGAGGTTTGCATATCACTGATCTGCACTTTGTGTGGAGTGACATGGAGGGGAAGTAGGGACAAAGCCACCTTTGTGTGTCTCCTAAAGTTTAGATCCTTGTCCTACATCATGAAAAACCAAGTGGTAAAGCCACTTTCATTTTTATCCAGGAAGATTTGATAGGGGAATGGGAAGGTTAGAGGGAAACAGGACCAAAGGAAGTAGTAAAGGGGGATAATCTGTAAGATGAGAAAGGAAAATGAAGCAAAGAAATGACATGAATAAGCAATTGAAGTGGCAGGGGAAGAATGTTACAGGACCCCTCTCAAAGGAGAGGAAAAGAAGATCAAATATTTTACCTTCATCAGCTTTCCTTTTTCTTATATGAGCCCCCACCATTCTTTCACTTCATGCTTCCTTTTCTTAATTGAAGATTCTGAGGGTGTAGAAAAATTTATATGCTGTGGGAAAAGTGAGAGGGGGAACTATGTCAGAAAGGATTTGTGCTTTTCATTTGGTAGAAAATGACAGTGATAAAGATAAACTGTCCCTGTTTATCCAGACAAAATAGCAACATATAGAATCAGCTGGCACCATTTTAGTTCCTTTATAATTCAACTCAAATTAGAGAATTAGATTCTCTCATCCATGTTGAAAAACCTCTTCAGGTGATTTTGATTTTGATGTGCATCCCTACTTAATAATCCCTAGGCCAGATAATACTGAGGGGCCTTTTTAAATCTGACATTGATTTTTACCCAGTATTCTAAGTACAAATGTCACAGGTGTGCGGGGAGGAATTTCGGCCTGCTGCAGGATCTAAAATAGAAGGCTTCAGGGTTTCCTAGTATGTAGGTCAATGTTTTCCTCCCACGCTGTCTGGAACACTGTTTGTTTTAAGTGTGGCCTAATTTCATGTTAGCAGTGGGTCTGTGGAATGGAGTCCTTTCTCTCAGAATACAACAGGATGGACATATCCATATCAGCTCTGGGGATGAGAAGAAGACTTTAATGCTGAATTCCCCAGAGAGCTTGGTCTCTAGTGAAACTGAGAATTAGCACTACAGTTAAAAATAGGCTTCAAAAAGAAAGTGCCCAGGGAAGCAGGAGTTATTTAGCTTTTGATCAGTGGGATGAACTGCTACACTTTATGCCAGGGAGATGTCAGTCAGCCCTGCATGTGCTGAAAGGACCACACAGACAAATGGCAGAAAAGTTGAGAAGGGAAAAGTGGGTGGCAGAAAGGGAGGGCTCTCCAGAGGCTTCGGGGAAGCTGCTCTGAGCACTTCTAGGGTCTTTGCTGTCCCCATGTCCTGGGCTGTGGTATGGTGCCGAGGGCCCCCTGGAGGGATGGAGTGAGAGGCTCTGCTCTGGTGACAGTTGCTATGGTCTGAGTATTTGTGTCCCCCCAAATTTATATGTTAAAGCCTAATCCCCAATGCAATAGTATTAGAAAGCGGGGGGTGGGGGGTAATAAGGTCAAGTATTCCTATAAAAGAGGTCCCTGAGAGCTTCTTCACCCTTCCTCCATGTGAGGACACAGGAGAAGACAACTGTCTACAAACCAGAAATCAGGCTCTCGCCACACCCCAAATCAGCTGGCATCTCAATCTTGGACTTCCTAGACCCAAGAACTGTCAGAATAAGTGTTGTTCTTTGGCCATTCAGCTTATGGTGTTTTTGTTATAGGAGCCTGAAGGGCCGTGAGCAACCATTCCTCCTTATCCTTGATCCAGCTATTGCTCTGAGACTCCACCTACCTTGGCCCCAAATGTAGAAAAGGGAAGTGGTTTTGCCAAGAATGACTCTGCCTAAATGGTGTCTCAGACAATTTCTGCAGGCACAAGCTTGGGAAGGTATGTGCGTGTATGCGTGTGTGAGACAGGTAGCCTGGGTCAAGTGCACACTCTGTGCCTGCTCTCCGTGTAGACTCGCCTCTGTCTTAGCACAGCCACCACAACAAAACACCACAGACCAGTGGCTTAGACAGCAAAGATTTATTGGGTTGGTCAAAGTCCGTATGGTTTTTCCTGTAAAATAAAATACACATTTTCACCAATGACTTTATCGATTTGGATATTTTGTGCCAGCTATCGTGTGATATAACTTTGAGTGCTCTCAATTAATATCTTGATTTGATGGCTATCAACTTCAACTGGTCTGCCCTACTGTAGAGCATTGTCCAGTGAGAAATCTCCAGCACGAAACTTCTCAAACCACTTTTGACACGTTCCATCAGTCACAGAACTTTCTTCATACACTGTACAAATCTTTTTTAGTGTTTCAGTTGTATTTTTACCTTTCTTGAAATAATAAAGCATAATATGCCAAAAAGTGTTGTGTATTTTCTTCTATCTTCGATATGAAAATAACTACACAAAAACTCACCAATTTCAATTAGTTTTTTAAAAAATGTACACTAATGTGACAGCTGTCACAGTACAATGTAACAAAATTGTTTTGAATGAAGTTTAAGAAAACTAAGCGCGACTAGAGCCATCTTATGGAAAAAAACAAATGAACTTTTTGGCTAACTTGATACTTCTCACAGTCCTGGAGGCTGCAAGTCCAAGATGGAGTGCCGGCTGATCTGGGTTTTGGTGAGTGAGCTCTTCCTGAGTTGCAGGTGGCTGACTTTTTGGTATGTCCTCACATGGCCTGTCCTCAAAGCAGGTGCATATTGAAAATCTGCTCTGTACTGGGTCTTAGAAGATAAAGATGAATAACTTTACTACCACATACACTAAAATAGGGGAGCTATAAAATGCAAATTCCAATTTCTCACCTACTCACCTTACTGGAACACTTCGAATTAAAGTGTTCTTAATCTTCCTAAGTGTATGGCCAGGTCTTGCTCATCCACAATGATGAGGAGTTGGGATGCCATAAATAGATGCGCTCCATGGGTAATTTAGATAGCTTATTTCAGGGTCACTTTTCACCTTCCCCCTCATCGAACCTTCAACAAAAGATACCGATGTGCCGCCAAATGGATTCATTAGAGCCTCATCTCTGTTTTTCTTGCTCAACCTTTTGTGGAGGTGCTAATGGGGGCTGAGTCTCCAAAAGGTTGGCGGTAGCAGGGGACACACAGAGGTTTAATCCTCACTGTCTGCCTCAGCATGATCAAGATATATTCTATTTATTTTCAAGAAGGTAATCACAATGATATATCAAGGGCTGCCTGTGTGTTTATATTATATTTCTGTCAATGCAGTCAACCACTGAGCTCAAAGAAGAGCTCTCAAGTTTGATAGTTACTGCCTGTATTTTTCAGAGTCTCTCCAAAATCCTTGTACATAAATTTTATGTGTGATGGCATTTTGCTTCAGGTTCTCACTGATACTTCAACCCAGGGCTTTTCCAGACCCATACCTGGCTTCCCAACATTTGCAATGCATCTCATTACTTCTGGGTTTGTAAAGTGCTCTCTGACTCACAGTAGCTCTGTGACCTTTCTTTATCCATTTCTAAATTGGGTAGGTTCTTCTAAATAGTCAGGAAGATGTGTAAATTAAAAGTACTCAAACAAGTAAAAATGTTTAGCACACACCTAACCCCCTGCATCTAAGCACCCAGCCAGTGTTAGTTAGCTCCCATCTCTTTTCCTTGTGAGTTCTCTTGGTCTTGACTTTTAGAAGTGCAAACAGTCTCAGTTTTTGTTTCAAATGGCAACAGATACATAATGTATTGCATTTCTTTATCTCTTTTCACAACTTCTAAAGACTAAAACAAAAGGCTAATCTGAAATTAATTAGCTTAATAAGGATCCTTGCACTTAAAGAATTCAACCAGCTCCAGGGTGTCAACTCTTTTGTTTAAGACCTTTTCAGCTGAGGGAGTTAAGTCATCATTGTTTATCATTATTGTGAATACTTCTGGGCTAGAGTAATAAAATAGCACCTGATAAAATTCCTGAATAAAAAATTTTACAAGTGGAAACAACACTCTAACAAGATTTCTATCTGTAAGGCAAATATGTAGAAGTCAGGCTTTTGGAGAAGAAAAAGGAAGATGAGCTGAGAAAATGGTAGCAGAACCTTTGTTAATGGGCTTCTAGATAGGTCACCTGCCATTATGTCCACTTGCTTGTGGCTGGGGGCACCCAGTGAAGACATTCATCCTGGGTTTGTTCTTGGGCTATCAACTGGAGTGCCCATGGTCTCAGAAAGAAAAATCAGAAGGTGCTTTTCTGCTATTCTCTGGATCATGAGTCCACTCTCCAAAGAAGTGCCTCTTTTAACTTCCCAGGTCTACCTGAGCCCCTCCACATGTAAATAGAATAGTTATTTTTGTTAAACAGAGCTTAACTATTTCAGAAACTGCCATTTATTTGTGAAGACTATTTTATGTTAATTTAATTATAAAAAATTGAAAAGTGTAATACATAGCTAAGCCCTTAAGGCTGATTAATCTATTTGGGTTGTAACTAATATAGTTTTTATTAGCTCAGCCTATTTGGAAGGTAACGAGTATAACCTTTCCATAGACATTACAGACTCTGAGTAATGGTCTATTTTTATGTAAAACCAGCCTTGAGTAGAATAAAAAGAAAGTTCTTTTATCTGTCATTGTGTTATGGAATCATGTTAATGAGAATAGCATCTGAGCTATTCCCATTATTGTAGAGTGGAGCTCATGACTTCTCTAGGTATGATTGAAAAAATAAATCCAGGTAGTTGTTAGAAAAATGATCAGTCTTATAGAGAGGTAACATATTATGAAAGCTCCCTTGGGTAAAGTATGTTGATTTTTAGGAAGGGAAGTTAATAATTTTTTCCAGCCAGGTAGACTGGAAACTCAGCTATCTTGGATCATAGTTGTGTACTTAGAAAGAGGCAAAAAAAAAAAAAAAAAGACAACCCAAACCAAACCAAAACAAAACAAAACAGAACACCAAACCCCAAAACACAAACAAACAAAAAAGAACATACGTGAAAAAACCCCAACCAACCAACCACCTGAGAGGCCAAAATGGTGTCAGAAATTCTGAGTGTCACAGAAACTCTTTCCTTTTGAAGAAGATTTTTACCTGGTTTCCCAGCCCAAACACACAATATATACTGTAACCAAAAGGGTAACACTTACATCGTTAATGCATAGCAATGTCAAGAGCACAGACTATGGAGCCACACTCGTGTTGCAATCCGAGCTCTGCCACTTACTCTCTAGGTAATGTATGTTCCTCAGTTTCACCTTCCACAAAATAAAATGATAATTCAGAGAGCTGTGTGAGGCAGTGGAAAAGTTAATAAAAGTAAAAACCATTGAACACATGGTCTGGCACACAGAGAGCCAATGTAAACATGCCTGACACACCATCATCCTACAAACAAAGTTGGAATAATTGTTGTCTTTCTTTTTCCAAAATGTTATTTTATTTTATAGGCCCTGGGTCCACACATCATGACATTACATATTATTGGTCTTTTAATCAATATCAATTTTTTGCACAATTAATGTTAAAAATAGTTTTGAAATATCTACATTTTAAAACAAAATTTGGGTATATTTCAGTAGATTAATGGACGACCTACTGTGTGTCAGGTCCAGAGCTAAGTACTTGCAGTATTAGGAAAGCAGATAGTATTTGATGCAAACTGGGAGAACTTGCATGAAATACAAACATGAGAACAGAACAAAAGCAAGTCTATGGAGAATTACCCAGGATTACCCAGAGGCCAACCATGTACATTTTGTAAGTGAGAAAATAGGGCTTAAAGAAGTCAAATGCTGTGCTCATTGCCACAATGACTAGAAGATGACAAAGCTAGGCTTCGAATCCAAGTTCCCTTTACTTCAATATGCGTGCCATCAGCCGCCGGACTATTCACCCGTGCTACTCAGCTCTGGTTACTAGAATAGAATACCACAGACTGAGTAGCCTGAACAGCAGAAATTTTCCTCTGACAGTTACAGGACTGGGAAGCCCATTATTGGAGTGCTTGTAAAGAAAACTCTTCCAGGCTGTTGAATTATCCAGTCCCGCCTGACAATCGTGGTAGGGAGGGTGTTGCCTTCCTACTGAACTTCTGGCGCTGCAAACCCAGAGCCAGGCTGCATTCCAGGCTCTGCAGTCAAGTGCTGCTGCATGGCTGGTGGGCTCTTGGTCACAAGGGCATTAGCCAAACTCACTGTGACCTTATTGGACATAACTCATTGCAGAAGCTGCAGTAGCGGTTGGGAGAGGCCCTGGGGCTATACTGCTGGGTGTGAGCTCCTGCTGCAGCCTTTCTAGCCATGACCTTGGGCAAGTTATTCGGTTTTCTTAAAATCTGAAAGAAATGGTGCAGTAATCATACTATTCATAGGGCAGAACGCAGCGTCTGACACTCAGAAAAGGAATAACGCTGGTACTTCCTGTTTGCAGTACAGCAGCAGAACAAGAACCAACAAAATCGAGAAACAAAATACTGTCCTTTTCTAAGCAACATCCTGAGCAGGAGTGGTCACTGGAAAGGGCCGTGAGCCTTTGCCCCTCCCCCATTAGAAGGCAAAGGAAAAGTTGCTTCCACATTACCTCAGGGCTTGGCAGTGTGGCCTGTTTGGGCCTATAAGACCTCAGCAAATGTGGAGGAGGCAGACACTCTGTAAACTCTTGCCTGGAGGCTCTCTGAAGCAGCCACAGAGTGAAACTCAGGATGGGCCACCCTGGAGAGGTGCCCGCTGTTCCAGCTGACACAGCCCGAAGCCCAGCTCAGTGACTGAGGAGGCTCAGGAGAACTCGGATGAGACCAGTGAACCTACCTAGGCGACCACACAATGGTGAGAAATTATACATTGTTTTTAACGACTCAGTTTTGACGTGGTTTGTTCTACTCCTGTGTTGTGCCTAAGCCTAGCTCTTCAATCCTCATAAGAACACTGGAAAGCGGATGCTATTGGCCCCATTTTATAGACCAGGAAGTAATCTTAGACAAATAAGCACTTTGTCTCATCTGTCACACTTCATTAGTGGCTCTTTCATGCCCGTGCCTGACTCTACACCAAGGTTTTATGTTTTCTCCCACTCTTCAGTAAATTATGACACTTTCACTTAAAAACATCCCTTGTAGGTCAAACCTGTTTTTATCTTGGTGAATGTAATCTCCCCCCACCCCCGAGGATATCAAAGTAATATAAAGATAATTTCCTCGGTAGTCATCCTGATTAAGATAGGGAGAAGCAAATGCTACTCCATCAAGTCAGTAGGACATTTATGAAAATCACTGCTGAATGGATATGAGGTATCTGTAAAAGACCCTGTGGAGGAGGCCCTGGCCCGGGGCGTGGAACCTGTCCATCTATGCAGATGGGCACTTTTAATGGTCTGGCTCTAATGTACAAAAGTCATCAGTGGACCGGATGTGACTTACTGCGGTAGTTTGTGGAACCCTGTTCTAGAAAATTAAAAAATGGCAGATATGCCTTTGACCTTGAAGAGTTTATCATCCCCTTGCCCCAACATAAGCAGACTTTGCTATTATTTCACCTCCTACCCTTTCCCTTACCATATTTTTTTTTTGGTTTTTCTTCCTGCCTCTCTACTTCTACCTTGGAATACATGAGCACTGCTTTACCTCTGGTGACCCTCAAGGTTAAAGGGTGTGTTGACCCAGTATCGACTAAACTCTGTGTGACTTGGATCAAATCTATTGCATGTATGCCAGAGAGTAAGGCAAAACCCCTCTGCCCTCCTCATCACCATCAAATATCACTCAAAAGAAAAAAAAAGGTGGTTGTCTTATATTTTCTCTTTGTTAATTTTTTTTTCTACTGGGTGCTCCCTCAGTCACTTTTTTATTCCAGCAAAGTACCATTTAGGGAAAACTTTATAACCTGAAACCAATTCAATCAGTTCTGGCTTTGGATGCGTACAGAGGTAAGCAAAGGACTTTCTATTACTTCTTAAACTTAAGAACTTTTAAATTACGTTTCACAAAATCTAAGATAAATTCACTCCTTTTGGATAGATAAAGCAAGCAACTATTCTGATATTCTGTGGGTTGAAATAATGGATAAAAAAATGTTGTGTCTCAAACAAATTAGATGTAAATATAGCTGATGTTCAAAGCTAGACTGATTGAGATGATTCAAAAGTGGCTTGTCTAATGATGGCAAAGACTTTAATGAAGAGTTTGAGCCTTTTTTTTCATAAAGTGTGAGGTTAAAAAAAGTAATTATCTAAATTAATAAATTGTTTTCTATAAAATGTTACATAAAAAATTCTGGTTATAATATCTATTTCACTAAGTTGTTGTAAGAATTAAATGAGACTGTGACGGTTGAGCTCCTGACATCTAGGAGATGTTCAGCACATATTAACATTCATTCTGTTCCCTTTAGTAATAAAAGCAAATACCTGGGAGAAAAATCAGTTTAATCCAGTGCTTTAGTCCAAAAGACTAGTGTTTTATAGAACACGGTTTAGTAATCTCAATGATTAATTTTGTGTGTCACCATGGCTGGGCCATGGTGTCCAGATATTTGATAAAAAATTATTCTGGAAATTTCTTTGATGGTCTTTTTGGATGAGATAAACACCTAAATCAGTGGACTTTGAGTAAAGCCAATTACCTCCATAATGTGGCTGGGCCTCAACAAATCAGTGGAAGACCTTAATAGAAAAAAATCTGACCTCTGAGCAAGAAGGAATTCTGCCATGAGAATTTCTTGGGATTGGGACTGCAGCTGTCTTCTGGGTCTCCTGTCTGGTGGCCTACCCTGCATATTTGGGATTTACCAAGCCTCCATTGTCTCATGAACCAACTCCTTAATGTAAATTACTCTTTCTCTCTCTATATATGTCCTGCTGGCTCTGCGAATCCTTACAGATACATCTAAACTCTAGATAACATTTTATGAAACAAGCTAAACAGAATTATGAAGAAATAATGAAGAGAGTGAGAGAAAAAACCCTGAAGAAGAGAACAATTTTCTGTGTCAAGCAGTTTTTTAATATTTTGAATTAAAAAAAATAACTTATATTTGGCTACTTCCAACAAGAGTCATGTCTTCTCTGCTGAGATTGTCCCTGGTCTTACAAGATAATCAGGCCAATGTGTTGAAAAGATGGTTGTCATCCTCTCTGAAGCTGATTTGAAGTGTGTGTATGTGTGTGTGTGTGTGTGTGTGTGTGTGTGTGTGTGTGTGTTTGTGAGGGGGAGCATATTTTAATAAACACAGAAAGGAAGTAGAGAGTGGGAGAAGGGAAATGAAGGAGCATTTTACGTTTCATATTTCCAACTTGAAAACCATTGTGGGAAGTATCAATGTCCTTCAAAGGAAAAACAATACAAACTTGAAAGGGGGCAGGATATGAAAAAGAGAGGGTGTAATGGGCTGTTGAGTGGAGAAGGAAGTTCACCATATGCAGTGCCCTGAGGGAAGCATGGATAAACAGTGAGAGGAGGCTTGCTTCCTGAAGTGAAAGGAAGCCGAGACCTGAGCCCTCAGAGTGGGGAGGCAGCTAGGGCAGAGGAACAGAGATCCCACTGAGGCGCTGAGGGATGTGGGCAGCTGTCCACAGGTGCCCCAAACAGCCATGAACCACATGTGGAAAGAAAGATAAGCTATGAAAACACTTCATAGTAGAATCCGCAAAAGTCACCAGCTCTGAGGGAAGCTTGGGGAAGAAACAGGAATAAAGACATTAAGGATCTGGACTTCTAGAAAAATGCACATGGAGTTTTGAAAATCAGCTGGGAATATTGGGTGACAGGAAGACTAATATTTAGCATTGTTAGGCAGGTGCTCTAATGGAACATTTATGAATAAGACTAACTCTTTAAAAATACTTTGTGTGAAGAATTTGTTATAGAATTTTAGCAAGAAACAAGAGACAAAATAATACTTAAGCTTAAATTGTAAGACAATGACCATAGAGCATGAGGAGTTAGAGGCGTTTTAAGTTAACTTGGTTTAGGTTGAAAAGTAAATACTGTGTTATATATTACCTGCTAATATGTTCATATTACCATTTAAATTGAGGTGATGAAGGCAAGTGTTAAATGTGGAAGTGTTATAACCCAGGAAAAGAATGATGGGATTTGTGTATATTTCTAAGAATGCAGACATGTTTCAATAAAATTATATATCACCTTAGAAAGAAGTATGTGTAAATGTAATAAGGGGATGAAAATCTTTAAAAACTCTCCAAAATAACCTATCTTTAAATACAGAGTATGTTTATGATGTTAAAATCTTGGTATTAGTGTGTAACAAGAAAGGCATAACAATTGGGGAGCAGGCATGCCAAAGAGGCTAAAATCTGTCAGAAGTGTGCATTAACATTGGAAGAAAAAAATCCAGCTTTTCTGTGCTTAACAATATTTAAAATTTTTAAATCTCAAAGTTGCACTGACATTTTTTGAAGCAGCAGTGATGAATTAGTCCTAACATTGCTGGGTATAATATGGCTCCTCATGTGTGTTATGTTTCAAAAAAAAGGAAGGAAGAAGGAAAGAAGGAAGGAAGAGAGGAAAGAAGGGAGGAAGGAAGGAAGGAAGGAAGGAAGGAAGGAAGGAAGGAAGGAAGGAAGGGTGAAGAAAGAAAGAAAGAAAGAAAGAGAGAAAGAAAGAAAGAGAAAGAAAGAAAGAGAGAAAGAAAGAAAGAAAGAAAGAAAGAAAGAAAGAAAGAAAGAAAGAAAAAGAAAGAAAGAAAGAGAAAGAAAGAAAGAAAGAAAGAAAGAAAAGAAAGGGAAAGAGAAGAAACGGAGAGTGAGAGAGAAAAATCTCTCTACTGGGTACATCCTTTTATGCTGAAACCTCTGAATAACATGATATGAACATAACCTATTTTTGTAGGTGGGCAGCATGCACCAACTGGCCCTGGAGACTTTCCTTCCTTTTCATTAAAGGCCTCGTTCCAGGGTGGTCAGTAATTCGTGTTTGCCTCAGGACTGGTAAGGAGAGCAGCTTCCTGCTTTGTGGAGACATTGCTAGGCTGTTACCCCTGGCATATATTGTGCTGTGATTTTAATTAAAGTATCTGAATGCTGGCAGGTCAGTATTGTTAGAAGGGATGTCTGATTAATTGCTTACTTCTTTGTCACAGCTATAAATGGGATGTTGTGAGAGTGCATGTTAGAATCCAAACAATTCCCCTCAGAGTGGATGAGTAAATGGACTTGGGAGCAGTCAGTTCCTTTCACTTGGAGAAAAGCCAAAATTGCACTGGTCATTCAGTGATCCCACTTAAAGATGCTAGAGGTTAAAAATGCCTCCTAGTAATGGAAGGTGGGCCAGGACAAGTCTTCCTGTGTGGTGCCTCCAGCCCCAGGGTACAGGGAGGATTCAGCAGGTAAAGAACTCAGTTCTCTGGCAGCCAAATTAATAAATGTGCAAATTAAAAAGGATGTCAGAGCACTAAAGAAACATCTGCTAACCAAAGTAAAACAGTAACAATGATGATGATAAATAGGGAAAGAATAAAGGATTTCTGCTTCAGGCAAATTTCTATCCAGCTGCACCCAACTGTAAGGAGTGATCAGAGTCACCGTGAGGTTCCCCCACTGGTGAGATGTTTAGAACATTATCTTTGAACCAGCAGGTGACAGACTTTTAGATTATTAACACTTGGGAAATCAATTACCAGACACTGGCAACTATCCCTGTTCATCCTAACTTAAGGTTTCTCAAATTTGATATTTCTGACATTTTGGGCCAGATAACTCTTTGTTACAGGAACTGTTCTGTGCCTTAGACGATGTTCAGGAACATCCCTGGTGTCTCTCTGAAGATACTTGTGTCTACTCTTCTCCCCTGCAATCATTCAAAACAAAAAGGTCCCCAGACATGACCAAGTGTCTCACGGAGGTGGGAAGGTATGTGTAAGATTGACCCTTGTTGAGGATCACTGTCCTAGTTCACCTTGCTTAAACAGTATCTTCCATTGGAACACGCATCAATGGGCAAATATTGACAGTAGCGCAATGATAGAGATGGCTCAGCAAGAATTTACTTGTCATATTTCTGCACAGTAAAAAGCAGAGTCACATATCTAGTGAGCCATATGTTACATATAATAGTTCGACTTATAAACCTTCAGAAAATTATAAATGTTCATGTATTACATATGATAGTTGCAATTGATAAGCTCTCTTAGGAAATTCAAAATGTTCACCTTTTAGAAATTCAGGCTCCTGTATACACTTGTACATACAGTTTTCTACTTGCAATGCTTTCTCTTTGCTCCCTTCTACAGGAAATTTGGAATAGGGGTGATGTCTTTCTTGGCAATGAGATGAACTGTTTCAGTTTTCATGAGGCAATTCATCAATGACTCTTTTCATGACTTAAAATGAAAGGAATCTTGTTGCTAAACACTTATAGCATCCTAAGATCTTCTCTGTGAACTCCCTGTTTAGAAACAATGTAGTAATTACTAATTGTTGCTGTGTCCCAAGTCTTTACAACCAGCTGCCTGTGTTTTTAGTAGTTGTTCATAAAGCAGGTGAAGTCAATATGAATTTTTGGAATTTACACAAGTCACCTGGGAAAATTCAATGTTGATTATTTACCATGAGAATTTGGTTTACTTATGTATTCAGTTTTAGCACACGAAATTTTCTATATAACATTGTTTATAATGGCACAACTTATAACTGGTATCTAATGATGTGACCCATTTTCTGAAACTAGAAGAGAGCTAAATGAAGTGCAGTGACAGATAAATGTTCAGGATATTATATTTATAGCATTGCCATTGACAAAATAAGGTCTTGGCCATTATTTCTGTACATAAGGGCTAAGTCGATAACTTTCAAAAATATACTATAAGAACACTAAAGATATCTCTTTTTCATATAGTTTTCTAATCTTTCTAGTTTATTCTTAAAGTGGAATATTGATATGTGAAAAACCATGATGAATAGGTACAACAGATTCTCCAAGAAGACAACACCCTTCTAAACACACACATATGAAATCATGATTTTTGATAGAAATCACATTTTAAAAGTTTTAGGTAAATATGCCTGACTCATGGACATGGACAATGGTGTGAGGATTGCCTGAGGAAGTGGAGGGGCTGGGTGGAGGGGGACAAAGGAGGAAAATTTGGACAATGGTAGCATAAACAATAAAATATTACAAAGCAACAAAACAAAACAAAAAATAAAAAAAGTTTCAAATGAGACCTTAAAACTAATTAGAACCTGTCTCAAATCAAAGACTTTCTTCTACAAATACAGTCCGGGCTTCCTCAATATAAAATAGTTGGAAAAAGCATATTATATTTCTCCCATGATAAAATATGATATATAGCATATCTACTATGATATGCTTAGCGTCAAACCAAATGTGGCCCATTTTGTAACAGATTTTCCCTTCTGTTTGGCTTTAGGGTGTATCTCCCAATAGTTTCTCATTTATCTGAGCCCCTCAAAGTTTATTTTATAATCTGATAGGTAGAACAATAGATAAAAAGAAATATCAAGGTCTATAATATTTACACACTAACCCCTCACTTCAGACCGATTCAGCAGTTTACAGAAATTTGCACAGAATTTGAATAAACAGTCAGACTTGAGGGTACTTGTCTGAATGCAAGATAGCATTCTTTCTAAATTTGTCCAGACTTAACAGAAACAAGTTTCTCTCTCTTGGTCTACAGGGTACAGAAGAATGCCAATGGGATTATTAGTAAGATTCTGAGTATGCTTTGTACAGTATGGGAATACTAAATTTATACTCAGTATTTTTCAATGCACTGTGCAGATGTATTGAATACTTATTTGTATATATAAATGTACATTCAGTTACAAGATCACAAAAATTTAGGAGAAATTACAACTCAGAGCAACTGCTGAGGAAATCAGAGTCATGGAGCTTAAAAGGACCTTGAAAGGTCACCTAGAAAAAATTTTCTTCCCATTTCAAAGGGAAAATTCACCTCTTTCTGGAGAGATTCTTTGGGGAGGAAGTACTGCTGGCCCCTTGTCTATGATCACAACATTGGATAATTTGCTATAGTTGTGACCTAGGATTTTCCTCTGACACCCATCCTCTTGTAAAAAGGCAGAGATATACCAGGTCTTGCAGGTGGCTGTTGAATGTTATTTATTGCAAAATAACTATACAGTCAAAAAGCATTTTCACTGATTTGCTATGGGCCATTACTAGCCAACTAGAGAGCCAGGCCGTGCAAAGGAGCTGAAAAACAGCTGTAGAGATGCGGGTCAGTGACCACATAACCTCTCATTGTGCCGACTGGCCAAGAAAACCATTTTAGTCTATTGTAATTAAATGATGATGTGAGGTTGAAAGAAAGGTATACTGTTCAATAAATGGATCCCAGGTCAGATAAATGCCTTAGGAGAGCTGAGTTACATACCAACCAGGACGTCTAATTTAATCGACTAAATGTTCTCATGAGAAAAAAAATACACACATGTCATATAAACAGGAAGCACTATAGTTCACAGCTAAGCAATAAAAGGGGCAGAGAGAGTGCAAGCTTAGCAGATGGGCAGCATTAAAGGTAAAGGAAGGTTGGAAATGAATAGATCTGCAGGAGGATTATGGCTATATTATAGCATATGAAAAATAACCCTTTAGTGATGTTGTGTGTTCACATTTCTGACATGTGTGGCCAGTTGGATTTGCAGGAAAGAGACTTGGATAGGGTCTGGGTATGAAAACTCCTGAGTTCCAGTTGGACTTTGAGCAAGTTCCTTTATACTCCTACCTCAGTGCACTGAATGATGTGAGACCAACAGTGACTTCCTACCCTAAGTCCCTTCCTTCTTTGCACTGAGTGTGTACAGAGGCTAGAATGAATATACTATCATTAAAAACACATGCTTTTTCTATACAAATCTAGCTGTAGAATGGGATCAACATCAAAATCTTATGAGTGGAAATCAGAACTGCAGTGGTGAAAATGATCTAATTTTTAAAAATTCATAGGCGGGGATGTATTATAACCTCTATCTCCATGTACTGTGTTTGGGTAATGTTGATTTATTAGTACAGAAGAATCCCACTAATTAACACTAATGACAGCAAATCCATTGTGGATTATAGAATTCCACAAATTAGCCAGTAGATGAATAAACAATAAAAATGAGAAGTCCTACACTGCAAAATGTCCTTTTCCACTTGTTTTTCTTCATACATTGCTAATGTTAGACTTGGTTAAAAGGGGCATTTGGGAGGATTGATAGGATTATGCTCCTAAAGCAGTTGGGTAAAAGGAGTAACACAAGTGCAAAACATTAGGATGATGATACTGAAATAAAGTTGTAGGACACAAAAATGAAGCTTTCAAGTTTTAGATGAGAAGCGTGGGAGGCAGCTGGATGTTTTGGGAGGATTTTTAGAATTGTAAACTTGTACTTGAGAATGAAAAACACTTTACTGTTAAATGGCTATGAAAAGTGGATCTTAGCCTGTATCTGTCACTGTGGTATTCAGGTGACTCAGTGTGCTATTTAGCTACTATGTGTGATCTGGTTTTTCAGGTGGCATCTTCCAGAAATAATAAATGTATTTAATATATAATAGATACAAAGTTTGCAAAAGAAATGGCATAGAAACTTTTTGCAATTTTTTTCTATGATGAATTTTTTCTACTCCTGAATTTGGATAGTGAATATTAAATTATGGAATATAACAAGAGGATTGGGGACAGTGTCCAGAGTTGGGCAGTATGAGGATTGAGTCTGGGGAATGGGTGATCATGTGATGCTGAGGAACCATGATTTAGTAACCGTGAATTAGGTCCTAACACCATGTTGCTGGATAAATACCAAATCTAAAGGAGAGTTATTCTGTTGATTAAAGAGGTAAAGGCATGCAGTTAGGAATACCATTTCAGGATAAATCAACCTGGAATAGGCTTTACAAGTCTATGGTGCTAGGTTATAAAATTTTGCCTCCCTCTAAGTTAATACCAATAGATAATAGAACCGTGACTACTACATCAGACTGTGGCCATCTCTCTGTTAGTACCCCAGGCTTGTTTATTGGCATCTTTTAGGTTGTAGTAACTTATCTGCCAGTTGATGATGAAAGCACTATTTCTTTCTTTTTTTTATTTTTTATACTGTTATAGATGTCTTATTTTTCCCCCTTATCCCTCACCCCTACTCAGCCTGCCTCCCACTTCCATAGTCAATCCCCACACTGTTGTTTATGTTCATGGGTTCTTCATGTATGTTTTTTAAACTAAATCCTTCACCTTCTTTTATTGAGTGCCCACCTACCCCCCACCCCCCACCCCTTACAGCTGTCAGTCTGTTCCATAATTTCATGCCTCTGGTTCTATTTTGTTCATTAGTTTATTTTGTTCATCAGAATCCTTTTATAAGTGAGATCACGTGGTATTTGTTTTTCACCATATATGCTATGTGGATAATATGCTATTATCCACACAGAATAATAGTCTCCACTTTCATCCATGCTGTCACAAAAGTCAGGAATTGATTAGTTTTTCTGCTGCATAGTATTCCATTGTGTAAATGTACCACAGTTTTTCATCCACTTATTTACTGATGGGCACTTAGGCTGTTTCTAAATCTTGGCTATTGTAAATAGTACTGCTATGAATGTAGGGGTGCACAAATTCTTTTGAATTGGTGATTTGGGATTCTAAGGGTATATTCCCGGCAGTGGAATCACTGGGTCAAAAGGTAGTTCCATTTTTAATTTTTTAAGGATACCCCACAGTATTTTCAGCAGTGTCTATACCAGCCTGCATTCCCACCAACAGTGCACTAGGATTGTCTTCTCCACATCCTTTCCAGCACTTGCTATTTGTTGATTTATTAATGATAACCATTTTGGCAGGTGTGAGATAATATCTCATTGTGGTTTTAATTTACATCTCTATGATAGCTAGTGATGTTCAGCACCTTTTCATATGTCTATGGGCCATCTCTATGTCCTCCTCAGAGAAGTGTCTATTCAGGTCCTTTGCCCATTTTCAAATTGGATTGTTGTCTTCCTGGTGTTGAGTTGTATGCGTTCTTTATATTTTTGAAGATTAAACCCTTGTCTGATATATCATTGACAAATATATTCTCCCATATAGTTGATTCCCTTTTCATTTTGATGATAGCTCCTTTAGCCACACAGAAGTTTTTTTAATTTGTTGTAATTCCATTTGTTTGTTTTCTCCTTTATTTCCCTCACCATAGGACATATATTGGCAAAAATATTGCTACATGAGATATCTGAAATTTTACTGCCTATGTTTTCCACTAGGATTTTTATGATATCATGTTATATTTGAGTATTTTGTCCATTTTGAGTTTATTTTGGTGTATGGTGTAAGTTGGTGGTCTAGTGTCATTTTTGTGCATATGGCAGTCCAATTCTCCTAGCACCATTTACTGAAGAGTCTATTTTACTCCATTGTATGCTTATGCCCCTTTTGTCAAATACTCATTGACCATAGAAAAGTGTGTTTATTTCTGGGCTCTCTGTTCTGTTCCATTGATCTATGTGTCTGTTCTTATGCCAGTACCAGACTGTTTTGATTACAGTGGCCTGGTAATATAGTTTGATATTGGGTATTGTGATCTCTCCAACTTTGTTCTTCTCCCTTAAGATTGCTTAGATCATTCGGGGTCTTTTTGGTTCCATATAAACTTTGGGAACATTTGTTCTAGATCTGTGAAGTATGCCATTGGTATTTTAATAGGAATTATGTTGAATCTATAGATTGCTTTGGGTAGTATGGACATTTTAATGATGTTAATTCTTCCAATCCTTAAACACATTATATGTTTCTATTTATTTTGTATATTCCTCAATTTCTTTCTTTAGTGTTCTATAGTTTTCTCAGTACAGGTCTTTCACCTCCTTGGTGAAATTTATTCCTAGGTCCTATATTTTTGGTTATTGCTATAATAAATGGGATTTTTTTCTTAGTCTCTCTTTCTGATAGTTCATTGTTGGTGAACAAAAATGTCATAAATTTCTGAATATTGATTTTGCATCTGGCTATTTTTGCAAATTCACTCATAAGGTTGAGTAGTTTTTTTGTGGAGCCTATAGAGTTTTGTATGTACACTATCATGTTGTCTGCAAATAACAACAGTTCTATTACCTCCTTTCCAATTTGGGTTCCTTTTATTTCTTTTTCTTGTCTGGGTATTATGGATTGGACTTCTAGTACTATGTTGAATATGAGAGGTGAAAGTGGACATCCCTGTCATGTTCCTGATATTAAAGGTAACACTTATAGTTTTTGCCCATTGGGTATGATGCTGGCAGTGGATTTGTGATATATGGCCTTAATTATGCTGAGGTAAGTGCTCTGTAATCCCTCTTGACTGAGTGTTTTTATCATAAATGGGTGCTGGATTTTACCAAATGCTTTTTCTGCATCTCTTGATATGATCATGTGATTTTTGTCTTTTCTTTTGTTTATGTGATGTATCACATTTATTGATTTGTGGATATTGTACTATCCTTGCATCCCTAAAATCAATCCCACTTGATAATAGTGCTTGATCTTTTTAATGTATTGCTGGATCTGTTTTGCTAGTATTTTGTTGAGGACTTTAGCACCTTTGATCATTACAGATATTGGCCTGTACTTTCCTTTCTTAGTTGTGTCTTTACCTGGTTTTGGGGTTAGGATAATACTGGCCTCGTGAAAAGAGTTTGAGAGTCTTTCCCCTTCCTAAATTTTTTGGAATAGTTTGAGAAACAGGTGTTAGTTCTTGTTTGAATGTTTGCTAAAATTTGCCTATGAAGCTACCTGGTCCAGGGCTTTTGTTTGCCAGATTTTTTTGTTTGTTTGTTTTTGTTTTTTCCTTTTTTTGATTACTGCTTCATTTTTGTTAGTTGTTACTGGTCTTTTCAAGGTTTCTGCTCCTTCCTGATTCAATTTGGAAAGATTGCATATTTTTAGAAATTTATCCATTTCACCTAGGTTGTACAACTTCTTGGCATATAGTTGTTCATAGTAATTTCTTACAGTCCTTTGTATTTCTGTGATATCAGTTGTTACTTCTCCTCTTTCCTTTCAGATTTTATTTATTTGGGTCTCCTCTACTTTTTTCTTGATGATTCTGATTAAGGGTTTGTCAATTTTGTTTATCTTGTCAAAGAGCCAGCTCCTGGATTCAATGATGCTTTGAATTGTTTTTTTTAGTCCCTATGTCATTTAATTCTGCTCTGATCTTGGTTATTTCCTTTCTTCTACTTGCTTTGGGCTTTGTTTGTTGTTGTTTCTCTAGTTCTTTTAGTTGTAGAATTAGGTTGTTTATTTGAGATTTTTCTATCTTCTTTAGGCTGGCCTGTAATGCCACAAACTTCCTTCTCAGGACTGCCATTGCTGTATCCCAAAGGTTTTGGGATGTTGCGTGTTCATTTTCGTTTTTTCTAGGTACTTTTTGGTTCCTTCCTTGATCTCATTGTTAACCCATTCATTATTTAATAACATGTTGTTCAGCCTCCATGTATTTGAATATTTTTGGGTTTTTTTTCTTGAGGTTGGTTTTTAGTTTCAAACCATTGTGGTCCAAGAAGATGCTTGATATGATTTCAATTTTCTTGAATTTGTTTAGGCTTATTTTGTGCCCTACAATGTGGTCTCTCTTTGAAAATGATCCATGTGCATTTGAGAAGAATGTATACTTTGCTTCTTGTGGTGTGAATGTTCTGTAAATATCAATTAAATCCATTTGATCTACTGTGTTGTTTAATGCTATATCTTTATTGCTTTTTATCTGGAAGATCTGTCCATTGTTGACAGTGGGGTGTTAAAATCTCCTACGATAAGTGTGTTGTTGTCTATAGCTTTTTTGAGGTCCTCCAAATTTTCCTTATATATTTGGGTGTTCCTCTGTTAGGTGCATATATGTTTATAAGGGTTTTATCCGCTTTTTGGATTGGTAGTTTAAGTATTATGTAGTGAGCTTCTTTGTTCACTTGTTATGGCTTTAATTTTGAAGTCTATTTTTTCCATCCTTTCACTTTCAGCCTGTGTAAACCTTTTGTTCTAAGCTGGGTCTCTTGTAGACAGCATATATACAGATTGTGTTTTCTTATCCATTCATCTACCCTATGTCTTTTGATTGGGGCATTTAATGTATTTACATTTAAGGGCATTATTGATAGGTACTTATTCATTGTAATTTTTCCTTTTACACCTGTGTTACTCTCTCTATTTCTTCTTCTTAAAGCAGTCTCTTTAGCATCTCTTGCAATACTGGTTTGGTGGAACTGTACTCCTGTAGCTTTTTTTTGGTTTGGGAAATTCTTTATTTCACCTTTTATTTTAAATGAGAGCCTTGCTGGATAGAGTCTTGGTTGCAGGTCTTTGCTCTTCATTACTTGAAATATTTCATACCAGTCCCTTCTGGCTTGTAGTGTTTCTGTGGAGAAGTTAGCTGGTAGTTTTATTGGATTTCCTTTGCAGGTAACTCGCTGATTCCCTCTTGCTGCCTTTAAGGTTCTCTCTTTGTCTTTAAATTTTGCCATTTTAATTGTGATGTGTCTTGGTGTGGGCCAATCTTGATTGGGATTCTCTGTGCTTCCTGAACTTGCAAGACTCTTTCCCTCACTGAATTAGGGTAGTTTTCTGTCATTATTTCTTCAAACAGATTTTCTATTTCTTGCTCCCTTTCTTCTCCTTCTGGTATTCCTAAGATGTAAACATTGTTACATTTCATGTTGTCCCAAAACTCCCTAACCTCATTCTTTTTGAGCCTCCTTTCACTTTGTTGCTCTGACTGGGTGTTTTTTCCTACCTCCTCCTCCAAGTGTCTGATTTGATCCCCTGCTTCATCTAGCTTACTTTTAATTTCTTCTAGAGTATTTTTTTTTCAGATATTGCATTCTTCATTTTCAACTGGTTCTTATTCAGTGTTTCTTTGTCCTTTTTCATGCTTATATAGTTACCACTAAATTCCTTGTAGTTCTCACTAAATTCCTTGAGCATCCTTATAGCCATTATTTTGAACTACATGTGTCATAAATTGCTTGTCTTGATGTTATTTAGCTCTTTTTCTGGAGATTTCTTCTTTCCTTTTGGGGTTGTTTCTTTGTCTCTTCATTTTTAGTTGTCTATTTGTGTTAGATTGATCTACTTTGATTCTCTGTCTTGTGTAGTGGCTTTACATGTTAGGAGTCCTATGGGACCACATGGTACAGACTCCTTAATCTCCTGGTTGCTCTAGGAACATCCTTTTTGTGGGTTATGTGGACTCTCCTGTTATGTTTTTGTCCTGGTTGTTATTGGTTCATTCGTTGGTGGGACACTCCTCTGACTGGCTAAGAGGCTTACCCCCACCGTGTCTTATACACTGTTGTATTGTATAGGTGCTGGCAGAACAAAGTGAAACAACATAAAAACAACACCAAAATAAGCAATCCACTCCCTATACAACAGAAATCTCAATGACAAGAGAGCAACAAATAATAAAAGCAGAAAAAGAAATGGAATAGTAGAGAAAGGGAAAAAGAAAAAAAGAATATTAGAAGACCAAAAGAAAGAAAAGTGGTTATGAGAGGAGAAAGGGGAAAAGAACTTACGCTAGTAATAAATTGAAAGAGGAAAATAGGGAAAAGGAATAAAGAAAAAATAACAAGTAATAAAAGAAGAGAGGAAGGGAACATAGAGTAACCAAGGCAAGAGTAAAATAGGAGATATGAATGAAAAAATAGAGTGCTAAAAATAAGAGAAAATGTATTAAAAATAAATAAGGGCTATGAAAAAGAAAAAAAATAGGAAAAATAATGAAAAAAATCCAAGTGGATTGGTCTCAGCAGAGTTTGGTGCTTGCCTACTGGTTTCACCCTTTGGATGCCATCCAGATGTCTGAGTCTGGTGTAGCCAATGTCAGGTGCAGTTCACATCTGGCCATCGACAGCCTTTTTCCACAGTTTGTGGCTGACTCCTCTGGTCTTGGCTGCTCCCAGGGTGGGCCAACCTACTCTGCAAAGCTGACTTTTATCAGCTCTGGGTTCAGGGACATGTCTGTAAACACCCCAAGTCACCACAGAATCTTCCTCTGTCTTGAGAGGGCTTCTAGGTATGGGTTGGATCCCCAGTCGGGGTTGGATTCCCATTTGGGGTTGGATCCCCAGTTGAGGAGGCAACCCATCAATGTTTCTCGCTCACTCTGATGCTTCTTTCTCTCTCTCTCTTACTCTCTCTCTCTCTCTCTCTCAAACCAATAGAATATAACCTGTGTGTATTGTCTTCTTTCAGTCTCATATCATTCTGATGGGGTAGGGAAAGGGAGGGAAGAGTCTAGCAACAAAACTGTAACACGGGACCACAGTGGTGTACTCACCCACCCACTCTCTTTTTCCCCTCAAGCACTGCCACCGCCTGCTCTACTCCCCACTAGCTGCCCCCACCCAGTGCCCACTCCTGAGGCCTGGGTACAAGCAGTTGGGAATCTAGTGCCAGGCAGGTTCAGCATTATTTCTTAAAGCATGTAAAACTAAGCTAGTCCAAGCACAATTCGTGGACTTTATGAGCTTTGAGAGAAAATAGATATTGTTTGTCTTCACTTCCTGTTAGTCCATAAGCTAGCATTTGTCAAGTTTACCTACAGACAAACTTGATTTTCCAGAGGAGTAAACAGCAAGAGAAAAGTCACCAGAAATAATCACAGCTGGACATTACTGGAGAGATGAGAATCAAGGTTGAGAGGCAGGACCCAGGGGACAAGAGAATCTGGTAGTTATTCTCTATTCTGTCTGTTGCTCTTTGAGCCCTGACAATACATAATGCTTCCCACAAATTAGGGTGGGCAAGTTAGTATATGCAAATAAACTCGGGAAAGTTTATTTTAAAATTGCTCATTTGTGCTTGAAAGTAGAGGTTAGACACCTGTCAGTTTTGTGGTTTCATCTATGTCCTGGTGAAAATGCTAAATGCCTTTTTGGTTTTGTGTTTCACATTTTGGAGCAGTTGTCCTTACCCAGAATTCCCCCAGATGAGGCTGTGATGGGCTTTGGGTTTTCTGTATTCCAAGGCTTCCTGCTGTTTGGCACGTGTACCCCTCTGATCCAGGAAAGAAGGGCTTGGCTTTACTCCATGGGCTACTTTGACTCTTAAATGAAAATTTCTTTTGATGATGCATATAACCTTATTCCAACTCAGTTTTAATGAGGACATAATTTTGCCACTTTTTTTGCTTCTTTGATCTGTAAAAAATCACTAAACATGTCAAGATAGAAAATGGAGTTAATAGAACTCCACAGAATGTTAGTTTCATAGCTATAACCTAAGAATTACACTTGGACTTCGCTTTTTTTCCAAACAAACAAGCAAACACAAAAACCAACCATCTTACAAATAAGTTAAAGGATATTCCCCCAAAATACCATTAAAAATCATATACATATATTATATATTTAAAATGTCTTTTCATAAATCACAGTGTTTAGTTAGTAAAAGCCTATGACTTAAGCATTAATGGATTCTGAATTCTAATTGCTCACAAGGATTAGATGTCTTCAATTATTTTTCTAGCTGCTTTGCCCATAAAGTTTAAACAATTCTTTTTTTTTTGATTATGTGTCGTGATTTACAGGGAAATGTGAGTCTGATCTCCCAATCCATTTACATTTACCTCAACAAAGCAACACCAATGAGTTCCACTGGATGCACCATACCTATTTAATATGCTTTCCCCCTAGAAATTAGAAAATTAGCAAGAATACATGGAATTGAAAACCAAAGGGTGTTAGTCAGATTCAATGTTCTATGTTGTTAGATAACATTGGAAGATGGCAGAATTAATCTTTCATCCTTAATGTATGTGTTTCTCAGTACAGGTGCATTTTCCTAGTAAGCTGTTGATTCTCAGTAATTCACATATAAGCAAGCAACTGTCAAAGAAAACAATTGCCTTGAAATCCACTGACGTCTTCAAATAAAGCATGAAATTTTATTCCTGAGTACTAACACCATATGCCCAGTAAAAGGGATCCCACATTTCCATCCTTCAGGCATTTTTGAAGGAGAGTACCTCAGGACTAATGTTTCTATTTGAGTGGCATGCCATACATACTATTGCTACCTGTGACTTAAACTGGAGACACAGTTTTTCACACCCCAAAAGGAGCCAAGATTGTCAACCATATCATATTATGTTAAGTGGAAAACATAAAATGGCAGGATAACTTATATATGTAGTATAAATATACACATACACACATACACCAGAGGCAGCATCAGATAGGATATGTATTCTCATGAGAAAGAGCATGCAGGGAAAGTGGAATGCTGAGATTCTGTCTCTCTACAAATGTAACTATTATACCTACTCAGAAAAGAATTTATATTTTTTCTATTCCTGAGGAGAATCTCAGTTCCCAGGTTTGAGAAACTATATATTTCTGAGCATTATTTGAGCTTTCAAAATAGTTGGGTTCCTTTGCTTCAGGGTTACCTCAGAGTGGTAATACCAAAAAATGAATTATTATTTATACATATTTTACTGTATTTTTCCACCTCCATTTATCCCCCCCATACTCTCTTCCACCTCTCCTCGCCTCCCTCCCCCATAATCTCCACCCTCTTGTCTGTGGCCATGAGTTCTTTCTCTTTTTCTTTTTTTATTTGAACCAAATTTTTATGTTAAATTCTTGCCATTCTGAAAGCTACCAATGAAAAACTAAGTTCTCTTTCTGTTGGGGAGTTGAAAGTGTTCAGTAAAAATGGGTTTTGCTCAGTTCCAGCTTGAATTTTTTAGAATAGGGTAATGTGTTAAGGAATCATTTAATATCAAGGTTGTGTTTTTACAGGCAGAGAAGGAATGAAGCCATGATCAAATTAACTTTTTTAAGTCATGAAATTTCATTGATAAGATAAGATACTGGACTATTTTCAGGAATGGAGATTGTTGGTTGATCATCCATCTCTTTATTTCTCTTCACTTGTGGACAAAACCATAGACATGTCTCCTCAGAGACTTGTTTCACTTTTCCTCCAGATTGCTGTTAGGATAAGTTGACTCCAATGCCAGTAAGAGCAAGGGATGGCTTCTCTGTGAGCTCTATGATTTCGAACTATTTTAGCTTAAGGTTTTCCTTTGAATGTTTTCAGAAAAAAAGTAAGTAAGTAGAAGAAAGACCAAATCCTTTAGCTTTTTTCTTGGCTACTTAAAAAAAAAAACATAGAGAGAAGGAGACATTTTATTTTACAGAAACTTCATTTTATAGTTCTCTTGCCTTCCAAGAGTTGAAATAGACCTTTCACAGCAATAATAATAACTGAATTCATGGTCAGATATGACTCCCTAATATTTAAATTTATACTTATGAAAGCCAGGTTTATTCAGTTGCTCTTTCACTCACATACAAACACACCAAAACAACTTAAGAAGGAAGGTTATTGTCTTATGTAAGATTTTTTATGTTTGTTAAAAATAACATATATGCAGAAAAAAAATCTGTAATTTATACATGTGAGTAGATGGATTTACTTAAAGAATATGTTCTCAAATTTATGCAAATTGGATCACTCAGGGCTTTTTGAAGTGATTCTGTCCTTTGTGCTTATTTAGATGGAAAATTCCCTGTTCAATGAATATTCACTATTTTGTCCTTTACCTGAATTTTCACACATTATCGTTTTAAAGAAGAGTCCACTTGTCTTGAACACTTTCAATGTCTCAGGTGTACAAGTCCCAGAGCAGTTGCTCCATAAATCTGGGAAACCATCAGGTTTATTTCTTCACTTTCAGGGGAGTCTAGGTTGATATATTTATTTATTTTAATTTTTATTTATTGATTTGAGAGAGAGAGAGAGACATCGATTTGTTGTTCCACTTATTTATACATTCACTGGATGACTCTTGTATATGCCTTGACTGAGGGTTGGGCCCACAACCTTGGTATAGTGGGATGACACTCTAACCGACTGAGCTACCCGACCAGGGCTTGGGTTGATATTTTTCAATTTCCTTCTTACACACCTCCAGTGACTTGCCTATACAGACACTCGATGATGTTCATTTACTTACTTCTACTTGCCCAGTATTTAAGTTTTATTTATGCTTTGCTCTTCTTGTGTTGGTTAGTCCTGATTCTCTGATTAAGTCAAATTTTCTTTAAGGACAAGTACCAGTATTTTATTTGCTCCATGCCCCGAAGAGATTGCACCAGAGTTGGTGGCCAGTATTCTCATTGCTTATCAGTGTTCCCCACCAAATAGCCTTGTGTTTGAGTCAACTAATGTTTAGGTGATGAGTGGGGATAATTTGATGAAGCCTGACTACCTCATGTAGTTCTTTCATTTGTAACCTTCCAGGCTTGTAAATAAAATTTATTTCAACAGAAGAAGCAATATCAGAGGGCTCAAACAGATGAGTCAGGTTGCCCCTCCCTGCCTCCATTTTCCCTTTTACAGGACAGGCTTCAACTCTTTTACACACCAAGAGGTCCATCAAACCTAAGACTGTGCCCAGTCCACAAGGCAGATGTCAGGGCTCAAAACAGGGTTTCAAGACACAGACACCTATGAAACGTTCTATTCTCTTCAGAAAGTTCTTCTCCAAATACATACCTATTTTTTCCCCATCAAATAATTTCAGTCAGTGAAAACCTATCTAGAAGAAAATTTACTTTCAGATTTCTCTGACAAAGATCTCTTTTCCTGGTGGCATACGGCTAGGGTTAGAAGTCCTGGGAGTGGGTCTCCTTGTAAATAGTCTCTCCTTGATTCTTGGAAGGTGAGGAAAAGGCAAGTTTTCTGGGATTTTCCAGATATTTCCTGACAATCACACTACACAGCATGTACTGACCGCTTCCCTGCCCTGGGCCCGTCTCAGGCAGGTGTCAGGGGCTTCTCTGCAATGCATCTTTGGTTGGCTGATGTCCTCATCACAGCCTCACCCTCCCCAACCTGTCTAAAAGAAACAGGTCCCAGGATCTCCTAAGTGCAGGTCTACTAATCAGAGAGGCCTGGCAGCTACGGGGACCCTTTGTATTCTGTACTCCCCATTGTGCACTGACTGTGAGTGCCAGGAGGCCAATGAGAGAGTCAAGATCTCATAGTTTCCACAAATCCCACTTCAGAGAGTGGAATTATATACCCTTTTTTGAATTTAAATACAACCTTTATCTATTTCTCTTGAATAAACAGATATTGCTCCAGGTAGTCTGGTAGGGGCACCCAAAGGTTGTCGAAATTCATGCTTTCTTTCCTGTTCTTTCCAGTAATCCTTCCTACAAGTTATATATCAAAAATTTCATCCCTCCTTTTGCAGATTATTGGCAAGATGCATGGAGAGAGAACAGTAGGCCGCTGTGAGTGAAGCCCTAAGCGTGACCTCTGATCAAGAGTAAATTCTATGATTACCCTTATTTTATAGGGGAATAAAGGAAAGTGCAGAGCAATAAAAGAACTTGCCCCGAAATCACCAGCTTGACATGACAGAGCTGGTATTTGATCCAGCTGTCACCACTGTGATCTGGTCCCCCTCTTCATGGAGAAATAACACATTCAAAATTTCTAGCATGTGTCGCCCATGTCTAACATTGGTCCAGGAACTGCTGATATAATACATGCCACTGCAGGTCACCACCAGGTGACCAGGGGCTCTAACATGGGAGAGGGCAATTCTTACCTATAAGGAATTTCACTCAGATGACAGGAAAAGGTCCAAATAACAGGGCACAGGGTAGGTTTTGGTAAGCAACCACATTGTGTTATGCACAGAAACAATGAGACATAGCTCCCGTCTCTTATCCTGAGGGCCTCTTTATCTTTCTCAGAAGTCATTTGTTTTTCCATTTTCCTCTCCCTGCTCTAGTAAGAAGTCGTATGTTTTCCCATAAGTATCATTCTTTCCTTCCTCTTCCCCTATGAATTAGTATTTAAGCCCTGAATTCACTTTACTGTGAATACCTGCATATGTATATCAATTAAAATTTGTCTTTTCTCTTGCTAATCTTTTTGTTTTTTTTTTTGGTCCGTTTAGTTAGCAAGCCTCTAAATACTGAACTAAGAGGCTAGGGAAAAAGATTTCCCCCTGACTGTATCATCACCCATAGAGAGGAGGACTGAGGCCGGAACCTTCCAGGATACTCATAGATAGTTGTCCAGAAGGAAAAAAAAAGGAAAAAACTTAAAAGAGACTGAGATGGAGTGGTCAGAGGAAGGAACTCAGGAGAGCGTAGGGAGTAGAGGGTTTCAAGAAGGAAGAGTAGGGAGAAGTAGAGACTTCGTAGAGAGTTTGTAGAGACTAACATTTTATTGTGTGTTTACAGTTTGCTACACTGCACCAAGATTGTAAAATACCATGCCATTTAATCCTGGTAACATACTGATGCCTGAGAGTAGGCTCTAGCCTCATCGTTCAGGCTCAGAGAAGTCAAGTGACTCGTTAAGCTTGTTGAGCTGTGAAAAAAGGAGCCAGCATCAGGCGTCAGGCTCTGGATGTTTAGCTTTTACAGTCTGGCCTTTCTTCTCTCTGCAAACCGGGGAAAATTCTGAAACCTGGTTATTCAGTTTCTAAGTGACCTTGTTTTAAACAGAGAGCAAAAGTGTGGCTTGGCTGGGTGAACCTAATCGAAAGGTCGCTGGTTCGATTCCCAATCAGGGCACATGCCTGGGTTGTGTGTTGGGTCTCTGGTTGGGGCACGTGTAAGAGACACCCAATCAATGTTTCTCTCCCTCCCTCCCCACCTAAGTAAACAAACAAACAAACAAACAAAAAATAACAATCTTTAAACAGAGATCAATAAACCGCAGCCTGTGGGACAGACATATCTGACCCACTACCTGTTTCTGTAAACGAAGTTTTGTTGTTTTCTGGCCCTGGCCACTCGTTTGTCTTCTGTCTGTGGTGGCTTTCACTAGCAACTGTAGAGAGGAGTGGCTGTGAAGGAGACACCCAAAGCCTAACAAGTTATTATGGGTCCTTTACAGAAAAAAATGTGCTGACCCTCCTTGCCTGAAACCACTAGGTTGCATAAAAAATATTACAAAATAGGAATTCTGATTCAGCCTAATGTAAAATTCTCGTCTTATAATGAAAATACACTTACAGAGAAAATCAGATATTAAACCAGTATGATTTCCATCTACTAAGGAATAAAACCAGCTACTCTAAACTGTATTAAACTGAGCTGTTACTGTTTTCAGAGATTTAAAAGAACCAAAAGTTGATGAATGACAATTGGATGACACTGATGAAACAACATATACCAACTCAGAAATCAAATCTGGTAAAATCTTGGCATCTCTCAAGAACACAGAAAAGGTAGGTGGGCGGAGAGTTAGTTAAAATGAGGGCACCATATTTAAAAGACAACAAACAGTCTCTGAGGACTTTGGATTTAGCAAATAATAGGGCACCAGCCAATTTGTCCGTTGCTCCTTCGCCAAACCCCAGGGCCTTGGGGAAGAACATATGTCTCTTTGTACTTCTGACATGTCTGGCAGTAGTAGCATGGGCTCCTCAGGGGTGAAGGAGTGTCCCCTGGGCTGGCAGCCTCCCTGGTGTTGGTAGAACAGCAGGCTGCCTGAGGTGGCAGTCCTGCTGGGGCACATCTGTCCCTCTCAATATTCACACTGCTAATGTCTCACTCTGGTGACAAATGCAAATTGGGTTGCTTCGTCCAAACATGTCAGCCTCATTAACAGGTGCATAGCGATTGGCACAGAATACAGGCCTCTCCTGTGCTTTGGTTCTTACCTCCACCTACCTAGGGGTCTTTCATCCATCAGAACAGAATTATTGATGGGGGGCTCTGGTTGTGGAGAGCAAGCAGGTGCAGAACACTTTTTTTTGAAACAAAAGAAAGGCTATGGTCAGTAGAAGGTTGTTTGCCATAGGTTATTGTCTGTAAAGCAAATGGACCACCTCTGGTAATTTTTCACCTCTGGTCAAAAATTCAGCAGAACCAGACTAGAATATGCCTTGATCTTTAAAAAAAAAAATACACACACACACACACACATGCACACACATGCACACACACATATATATATATTTACCTGTTGTGATTATATATATATAATCACCTCTGCTCACCTCTGCTCTCTCTCTCTCTCTGTATAAAATCACCCACTATACCCCCAGGGCAGAACATTATATAAGATTACAACTCTGGATATAAGAAATAGGGCCAGATGGATTTTTATAATTTGTTTAAATACATATTGAGTTGGCCAAAAGTCCATTTAATTTTTTCCATAAAATAAAAGACACATTCTTCATTTTCACCAGTAACTTCATTGATTTGAGCCTTTTGAGTATGTTGGCTATCTCCTGTGTGGTAGAATGTTGAGTGTTCTTAATTAGTGCCTCTATTTGATGGCTATCAACTTCAACTGATCTACCTGACTGTGGAGCATCGTCCAGAAAGAAATCTCCAACACGAAACCTCGCAAACTACTTTTGACACATTCAATCAGTCACAGTACCTAGTCTATTCACTGTGTATTTTTGTGTGTATGTGTGTGTATCAGTTGCATTTTCACTTTTCTTGAAATATTAAAGCATAATATGCTTAAAATGTGTGTTTTCTTTCATCTTCAATATTAAAATGGGTACACAAAAATTCACCAATTTTGGTAACCTTTTTAAAAATGCATATTGATATGACAACTGTCACAATACAATCTAACAGAATTGTTTCAAATGATGTTAAAGTCAACAAAGCACTACTAGAGCCATCTTAGAGAAAAAACTAAATGAAGTCTTTGACCAACCCAATACTTCTTGACTTAAAATTTTTTTGGTAAAAAATTTGATGAACAGTAGAATTGATAATTAAAACTTTGTTTTTTTCTTTCACTTAATTCATCTACATTTAATTATTCAAATAATTTTCTCTCTTAAATCAGAAAGCCAAATACATATAATGTTTTTGTGTTTCTTAAATGTGTCTAGTGGTAATTGTGATAACAACAGCCTGGAAATTCAGTTAAGGTCTATGCTTTAGTCATTAACAAATGCCCCATACTCTTAGGTCCTAGAAAAGTTGAAATAGTCTTTGTTCCAATCAAAATCCTTTTAAAGTCTTTTTTGAAGCCAATAATTTATTTGTTGTATAAGCATAGGTTAACTATAAGGTATTAGGTATTAAGGGGATTAAACAAAATATTACTTGATAATGATGAGGATTTTTAGTTTACATTCATTTGACTCCCAATATACATTTTGCAGTGCCAAATAGGTTATTTTTACTGCTGATAACTCACATGATGATTTTAAAATATTTTAAGTGATAGTATCAATACTCCACTTTCTTTTCTGGAAATTTTGTTTGGGATGCAAGAGATGCACCTTGTGAATCTGAGGTAAATTCGTGTACATTTACCATGCTTAGCAGCAATCAAAGACACTACACCATATCAGACATATGCATGGAAGCAGAAGGAAGGGTGACAACCTGGAAGTTTGTTGTTGTTGTCAAACACCTGTATGTTTGTCCATCCAAACAACTGACCAATTGGTTTGATTTTTATTTGAGCATTTGATATCATAAAAATAAAGCATAAAGCAAACTATAGGAAAATTATATATTCAGTTGCTCAATTAATTTTTGCTTGTTGGTTATTTAATATAAACTTAGGCAGAGCAAAGATGTATCATCACAGTAGTTCTGAAAATTTTAGTTGCTTCTGTTTTCTGAATAACAAAGTTCTGGGGAAAAATTCAAAATTTTTCTTTCTCAAGAAGATACAGATTATTATGTTTCTATCTGAAGTTAGAAAAATAAAAGTACTCAGTGAGAAAATTAATTTAGTAATTGAACATGATTTTCCTGTAGTTTATTTTATGCTTTATTTTCATAATAGCAAATGCTCAGATAAAAATTAAACAAATTGGTCAGCTGTTTGTATGGGCAAACATGCAGGTGTTTGAGACCAGTGACAAACCTCAAGATGGTCCTACTTCCTTTGGCTTTCATTCACATGCCCGGAGTAGTATGGTGCTGTCAGTGTATGCTAAGCGTTTCTTTTTAAAGATTTTAAAAACACTCATTACCTTTTAATCGCAGCACAAATCCAGCATGGTTATTGTTTAAATTCTTTTTCAAAGGCCATCTCTGCCCTGAAATAAGGTCATCGTGTTGTCTTCTCTTTAAAAGGAAATCAAAGTGCTTGTGCGAAGATTCACAGAGCCTCCATGCTGTGTGCCTGTCTGGGAGTACAGAGCTAAATGGAGAGAGAAAAGAGGTGTCTGAGAATCAAGGGATCAGAGTGGTTCAGTGCAGGGGCACATGGGTAGTTCAGAGCCAAGAACCTTATCAGTCTTCCAAGACAGAGCGAGAGCCACGTGGGCCCTGTGTGTTCTGGGCTCCTCCTCAGTGCTGTGCTCTCTACCATCTATGACATAGTGGCCATCTCTTCATCTTTTCTCTTCCTAAAGGACTGTGTTTCTGCGGGTGACAGTGAAGTGACTGGCATTTCCCTCCCTGACAAGGGCTCCTGTAGGCTGCCTCAGCCCCACCCCTTCCTTGCTTTGGGCAAGTGCGTGGCTGTTTCCAAGTACCTGAGCTCCTGTGCCCTTTGTTTTTCTCCCTCTATTTCTCCCTACTCCCAAGCTTAAGAAAAGGCCTTTAGTTCCTTGAAGTGCTAAGTGTGCTCATCTACTACATCTGCCTGCTCCTGCAGCCGCATGTAACACTGGTCAGACAGTGGATAGCAATACTGGCAGGGGAGAGAGTGCTGGGTATTGGCTGGGCATTGAGAGTGAGATAGTGGCCTGGGGGGGCCCCTCAGAGATGGCACCTGAACTTTCTACTGGCAACTTTCTTTCATTGGTCAACAAAGTTCCTCTCTTTCTTGGAAGGAAAGGGGAGAAAAAGGGGAGAAACAGGCAGGTGTTTTCTAATGGTTGATTCTTTTTCTGTCTGTTATTTATCTTGCACAACAATTCTAAAACACCACAATGGAAATGGTGCATCCACCTATGAATGTCACAGATCCAATTCATCTGATCGAATGCTACGTTATTACCACTCCAAGAATTTCTTCACTATCCACAGAAAGCTTAGGCCAGTACTCAACACAAAGCGGGTGTAGTTCTGAGTCAGTTTTATACCACGAGATCAAATAGTCACCTTTTTTTAAACCCCTACTTTTACTAACCCAATTTCTTGGATGTCTATTAGAAAGAGTTGGGCTGATTTATATGTCCCTTCAAAGAGCTGACTATTAGGTGGATTAGCACAGGGAATTAAGCCTTTGGAAAGACCATGGACATTAAATTATTTCAGGTGCTCCATTCAGAACAAAGCCAGTATTTCAAGATCTGAAAGCTGCAAATGAATTTTTCATATAAGTGTTGGAAAAAAATCTGTCATTTGGAGTCAGCCTGCTAAGTTGTGGGATGTGGAAGGATTTCGACTGTACAGAGGTTGCAAATTTAAATGGTTTTAGGAAGGTAACCAAAGTGGGAAGTGACAGGGTACAAGATAATAGGTGATGGTGGCAATGGGGTGAAGTGCATAGTGCAGGCTCTGCCTATGGCAGGCAGACTAATTTGTTTGAACCCATTACTGTGGGTAAATGAAAGGCTCTGTAGGCTGATAGTACAACCCACCATTTACAGGCCAAGGGACAGAGGACAGGGTCATCCTGTGACTTACCTAGGATCACCCAGATCATCAGTCAGAGGGCTGACAAGAATGGGCAGTTTTTGACTCCAGCCCAGATCACTTTCCATCATCACTTCAAGTTCCAACAGGTGAAAAAATAATTATTGAAAGTTTTGTGTATGGTTATCGTTTTCTTCTTTAAATACTCTGAGCCTCTTTCTTTCTAACGTGTAAATGGGCACAATACTGCTTACCCACATGTTTTGAAAAGCCCCACAGTAACTGGGGTTCATTAAGATAGTAAGCTTTCCTTCTCCCCCTCCTTCCTCTGCTTCCTGCCTCCTCTTGCCCCATCTGCTCACCTCTGCTCTCCTCTCTGCCCTACCCTTCACTCTTCACTTTGTCTCACTTGATTTTGCAGCTATAGAGAGAGTAGCATAGTGCATTTTATGTAACATATACTCAATACATTTAGAGTGAAAGAACGAATGCAAAGTGTGCCAGTCATAAGCTATAGGACAGATAACTGTTATATACTGCAGGTAAATAGAAACCCTCATCATACTGTCATTGATCCACTTCCTTTTAGTGATGGTGGTCCTGAGTCTGAGCTTCAGATGGTCTCTCTGGCATTGGTAATAGTTATCCTGAACACTCTTGCAACAAGGCTGGCAGGCTCTGTGGGACAATTTGATGATTCATGCAAAGCTGATTAAAGCATTTGTGAACGGAAGACTCATACTTGGCCTTGTTAGCACCGTGCTCCATTCTATTGACTTTTTTCTCATTTATGATGCTAGGTCTCAGTGTTTGACACTGGAAGGAAAGTAAGCAGAAGACTCTGTGACCCACTACCAAAGGAGTTGGGGGGTTCTCCCACACTCTTCCTGGTAGATGCAGGGATGCCAGGCTGCTCATGAGAGAGCGCAGCACAACCAAGAGCAAGGATGGCTCTGCTGTACAGCTACTACCGCTGCCCTGGAGCAACAATTGGGGTATGGCCAGACATATTCCAGACACATCTGCTGCCCTCAGGGGCAGACCCCTGGCAGATCGCTGTGCCTGGTGCTAGGTTGTCTGATCACCAACCTATCTGGTTTGTTCCCTTATAAGAAAATCATCTTGGGAATGGAAGAAAGCTGTTGTTGGGTAAGACCCATGTCCTGGAGGAGAAAGCTATATCACCTGGTTTTGCTGTCCATTCTCTTTCCTTTCTGAAAAACTCTAATTTCAACCCAGTATTACATACTTTTGCCACAAGAGATAATGAGCATTTAGAGAACTAGTCAAAGTAATAATAACAATTTAAAGAATGTGTATTTATGTAGTGCTAATTATGTGTCATATCATTCAATTCTCACACTTCTTTGAAGAAGCAACTATTGTTTCACCATTCTCACTTACACTTGAGGAAACTGATGCATGCAGGAGCTAAGGTTACACATGGCGGGTCGCACATCTTGTTAATGGTGGAATGCAGATTTGAATCTGTGTAGTTTGGCTCCAGATCCTTAACCACAAAACTATGTCACCTTCACCAATCATATCAGAGAAACTAGAGTGTGAGCTTGCTATGACTAACATTTACACTCTGCAAGTTATAACTCTCTCTATTCCAAATACTTCACATTTATGACACACATGGATAATACATTTCCTACAATTTTCAGAAATTACCACTTTCAAGCTCTGACCTACTCATTTGAAGGAAGTTTGAAATATCATTCCTGAACTTGCTGATGAGAATAACTACACTTAACTATATACATTAGCAATGATACTTTTTCACATGTGTGTTTGTGTCAAAGTGTGTGTACACTTTCTCTTGGAATCTCCAAAGGCTATATCTTTCAGAAAGTGATTGTTCAAGTCCCTTTAAGGATAGTGTCCCTCCAGATTTTATTCCTTCAGCATGGACTCATGGCTTGTCATGCTCCAGACAATGTGCCAGGCTCCCAGTAATGACATGGTCTCTCTGTCTCTGAGGTCACCTTTGAGAGAAAATAATAAGCTGGATTTCCAAATAGGAGCGCCTAAGTTGAGTCAACCTTGCTTTGGGAAGAACTCAGCATCTTAACTTTAGATTTGTAGGGGTATTTTTTTAACTAATTTTTTTATTGAGATGTAATCGACATATGACATTGTATCAGTTTAAGTGGTGCATGTGTTGGTTTGATACATTTATATATTGCAATATATATACTACAGTAGCATCAGTTAACACCTTTATCATTTCACCTAATTATCATATCTTTTTTTGTGTGTTGAGAACAGTTAAGATTCAATCTCTTAGCAATTTTGAGGTTTATACTATAGTACCATTGACTATAATCGCTATGACTGTGCATCAGGTCACCAAGAATTCATCTACTAGTTGCAAGTTTGTATCCTTGAAACAACATTTCTCTAATCCTGACCACCACCCTGCAGCCCCTGGTATCCATCATTCTACTTTGTCTTAATAAGCTCATTTTTTTTTTAGATTCCACATACAAATGATATCATATAGTATTTGTCTTTCTTTGTCTGACTTATCTCACTTAATACAATGCCTTCAAGCATTGTTCAAGTATTGTTGCAAATGGCAGGAGTTCCTTCTTTCTCATAGCCGAATAATAATCCCATTCTCTATATGTACCATATCTTCTTTATCCATTCATCTCTGATGAACACTTAAATTCTGGGACTCAACCACAAGAAATGTTTTACTGTGTCCTGAAAACTGCAGCATCAAATTAGTTCATGATGACTCCTTTGATGTTTATTCCTCTCTCTGCTTTCTTTCGTTCTCCTTGCCATCTATTGCCACTTTGCCCAGACTTATCCTTAGTTATTTTTCTATTTCTTCCTTTCAGCTTCTTCTCTTTTCCATATAGTTAAAAAGGAAACCAGGAGCATATGAGAAATAACTTATTTCATTGTTTTTCTATAGCTATAATATATGTAAATGCATTTATATTTATTAGTATTTACAAAAATGATGAAGATGAGGCAAGTCTGGGAGAATATTTGGGTAGTGGAAGAAAGATAGGTAAATAGGATCTATAGAAATTCTATTCACAAAATAGACATTTTTCAAATTTTAATAAGGAAATACATTTTCCATTCTTTAGTTCAAAGCTAAATAAGGGATAGATGTAGTAATATTTGCCAAATTTTACATTTACTAAAAGCCAGGATGGACAGGGATAATAGCATAACTCAATATTTATGATGCAGCAGCTTCTGTATAAATATTAAAATAAGGCAGTTATCATCAGAACTATTTTTGTTTTTATTTGCTTTCGAATTTTAATGAATACAAAATTCTCCTTATGTGGTAAAGTTCAGAACCTGAAAAAATAACTCTTATGTCTATTAATAAATACAACCATAGGACTGTCATGAGAAAAATACATTTTTAAACTAAATAATTTGAGAAAACATGAAAAGGACTTATGCTTCTGGGAAGATGGAGTAGATGTACTTTTCCCCATTCTCCCTGCCAATAGCAACTAAAAGTTATAGCCATTATATATGAAACAAATAAAACCACTGCTAGGTGGAGAAAAAGCATGGAAGCTAGGGTCCATGGGAACTAAGAAACAACACGTCAGTAGGTTTCCTTGGTTTTCTTTTTGCCTCCTATATGCCAGACTGAATCTCTGGAGAAGTCAGCAACCTAGAAATGCAGGGCGAGGTCTATAAAAACCCTCAGAAAAGCCAGACAAATGAGGAAAAATGGTCTAGCCCAGCCAAACAGAAGTCTTTTGTACAATAAATGTTCTGCTCTTGACGAACACCATAGGAAACCTGTGGACCCATCCCTTCTGTCAGCAAAGGCTAAGGTGACTTCCACCCTCATGGTGGCCCCCCAGATCTGGTTGCATCAGACAAGGCCAAGAGAAGCTGGCATTTTCACTCCATTGGGTAGTATACATACCCCCTTTCCCATAGTAATGACCCCAACCCTACCTCATGCACTGCTGGGGAGGCTTGAATCCACCTGGCAGTAAGGAAGTGCCATTCTCCTGTCTTCTGAGGTGGTACCAGAGGAGGTGTTGTGGAGCCTTGGGACTTTCACCATTGCGAAAGCAGTCACAAGGTTATTCTGCCTTTGGTGTCAGTGGAGAACATGTGAGGAGTAGTAAACAGAGGCTTCTGTCCCTCCCAAGCCAGGATGGTTTCAACAGAGGCCTAGTGAGTGGCCTGAACTCCTTCCTTTCTCAGCAGCAAAAGGAATTTGCCCCCAGGTACTAATGGGGGCAAAGTGGGGAGCCTGGACTTTCACACACATGTAGCGGAGATGAGGCGGTGCTCCCCTTGCACTCACCAGAATGGTGTCAGAGGAGGCCTTCTGAATCACAAGATTTAAGTAAGAAGGCTCTTATAACACAATACCCAAACTTTCCAGGTTTCAATCTAAGATCATATGCATAATAAGTGACAGGAAAATTATAAATTGAAAGAGAAAAGAAAATCAACATTTTCTAATGCAGAGATGACATAGATGTTAGAATGATTTGACCACCATTTTAAAATAGCCATCATAAAAATGCTTGAAATGGATATTTTAGAATTGAAAAAAATAATAATGACTCAAAACCTCAATGGTTGGAGTTAAATTTAAGAGAAGATAAGTAGACAGAAGCAAGAGTCTATTGACCTTAAAGATGGATAAGTAGATATTACTCAAGCTAAAAAAAAGGAGGAAAATAGATTGTGGAAAAAGAAACAGCAGAATATATATATTTTCTTGCCTTTTTTTATATTAGTGAATAGGTGGAAATGAAGGAGTTCAGGTTTGTTTAAATTAAATTTATTGGGGTGACACTGGTTAATGAAATTATATAGGTTTCAAACGTATATTTCTGTAATACATGATATGTGTATTGCATCATGTGCCCACCACTCACAGTAAAATCATCTTCCATAACTAAATATTTAATCTTCTTTACCCTTTCCTATCTCTTCATCCCTCTTCTCTCTGGTAACCACTATACTGTTCTCTGTGTCTATGAGTTTTTGTTCGTTTGTTTTTCTTATTTATTAATTTGCTGCTTTTAGTTTTGTATCCTACATATCAGTGAAACCATGTATTCTTAACTTTTTCTGTCTAACTTATTTTGCTTGGCATGATATTCTCATGGTCCATTCATGGTGTCAAAAATGGCAGCATTCGTCTTTTCTTATGACTGAGTAGTACTCTGTTGTATATATGTACCACATGGTCTTTATCCAATCATCTACTGACAGACACTTTGGTTGTTTCCATGTCTTGGTCACCATGAAATATATATATATATATATATATATATAAATATATATATATATATTTCAAAGAACTGAAATCATAAAGTATGTTTTCTCTACCCACAAGGAAATCAAACTAGAAATTAGCAACATAAAAATAAAAGAAAACTCTCTAAATATATGGAAACTAAACAACACATGTCAAGTAATTTGTGGATCAATGAGAAAGTCTCAAAGGAAACCAAACAAAAATCCATTGAATTGAATGAAAATTGAATGACAACACATTAAAATTTATTGGAAACAGCCAAATCAGGGAAAAGAGGGAAATTAAATAATACATTAGAAAAGAGGAAAAGTCTTTTTTAAAATACATTTTATTGACTATGCTATTATAGTTGTCCCAATTTTTACCCCTTTGCTCTCCTCTGCCCAGCTCCACCAATCCTTCCAGTGATCCTCCCCTTAGTTCATATCCATGGGTCATGCATATAAGCTCTCAGGCTTCTCCATTTCCTATGCTATTCTTAACATCCTCGTGTCTACTCAGTACCTATTAATTGTACTTCTTAATTCCTGTACCTTTTCCCCCAGGTTCCCCCATCCCTCTCCCAGCTGATAACCCCCTAAATGATCTTCACATCTATGATTCTGCTCTGTCTGGCTGTTTGCTTTGTTTGTTTTTTTAGATTCAGCTATTGATAGCTGTGAATTTGTGGCCATTTTAATGTTCATGGTTTTGATCTTAATAAGTCTCTTTAACATTTCACATAATAAATGGCTTGGTGATGTTGAACCCCTTTGGCTTTACCTTGCCTGAGAAACACTTTATCTGCCCCTCTATTCTAAGTGACAGCTTTGTTAGATAGAGTAATCTAGGTTGTAGGTCCTTGCTTTTCATCACTTTGAATACTTCTTTCCAATCCCTTCTTGCCTGCAAAGTTTCATTTGAGAAATCAGCTGACAGTCTTTTGGGAACTTCTTTGCAGGTAACTCTTTGCTTTTCTCTTGCTTCTTTTAAGATTCTCTCTTTATCTTTAACCTTTGGCATTTTAATTTTGATGTGTCTTGGTGTGTTCCTCTTTAGGTCCAACATGTTTGGGGCTCTTCCTGCTTCCTGGACTTGTATGTCTATTTCCTTCACCAAATCAGGGAAGTTTTCTTTCATTATTTTTTTCAAATAAACTTTCAATTTCTTGCTTTTCCTCTTCTCCTTCTGGCATTCCTATGATTTGGATGTTGGTATGTTTGGAGATGCCCCAGAGGCTCCTTTTACTATCTTAATTTTTTGAATTTTTTTTTCTTGCTGTTCTGGTGGAATGCTTATTTCTTCCTTATGTTTCAAATTATTGATTTGAATCCTGGCTTCATCCCCTCCATTGTTGGTTCCCTGTAGATTTTTCTTTATTTTGCTTAGTGTAACCTTCATTTCTTCCTGGGTCATTATGTTTTTGCCATGCTCAATAAGTTCTTTGAGCATCCTGATCACCAGTGTTTTGATCTCTGCATCTAATGGATTGGTTATCTCCATTTAGTTTAATTTTTACTCTCGGGTTTTGTTCTGTTCTTTCCTCTGGACAATATTTCTTTGTCTCCTCAATTTGGCAGCCTCCCTGTGTTTGTTTCTATGTATTAGGTAGAGCTGTTTTGACTTCCTCTTAGTAGTGTGGGCCATCTATATGAATGTGTTTTCTTTAAATCCTTTGTTGTTGGACTTCCATACAACTCAATTTTCTGATGGTTCTGGGTGCTATTTGTTTCAAGGTTTAGTTGTAATTCTTTCTGTGTTTGCACGAGGAGGTAGAGTATGTTTATTTATCCTTCCATCTTGAACAGAAGTCCAAAAGAAGTCTTAAATCAATAGACCAAGCTTCTTCCCAAAGAATGTAGAAATATAAGAACAGAATAAGCCCAAGAAAAGCAGAAGAATGAAAATACTAAAGAACAGAAATAAATCACAAAAACAATAGAAAAATTAATGAAACAAGGTTGGTTCTTTAAGATCAATGTATACCTGAAACCTATATAATTTTATTAACTAATGTCTCCCCAATAAATTTAATAAAAAAGAAAAAAATTCAAATAAATGAATAGATGCCTCAAAAAACAAACCCAAAACAAAATGCAAAGATCAATACAAAAACAAGATAAACATACAACTTATGACCTTGCCGAACTTATTTATTCTAAAAGTGTTTTTGTATATCTTATAAGGTAATTTTATGTAATTCATTATGTTATTTGCCAACAGGAACAGACATTTTCCTTCCTTCCTTCCTTCCTTCTTTCGTCCTTTCTTTCTTTTTTTCTTTCTCTTTCTGATCAGTATGCAGTTTATGTTTTTTTCTTGCCTATTCGTGCCAGCTAGACTCTCAGTATAATGTTGAAGATCAGTGATGAATCAGACATTGGGTATTTGTGCCTTCCTTAACTTCTTTCTTCAGTGTTGTGTAGTTTTCTGAGTATAGGTCTTTTACCTCCTTGTTTAGGTTTATTCCTAGGTACTTTATTTTTCTTGTTGCTGTAGAAAATGGGATTTTTTTCCTAATTTCTCTTTCTGATATTTTGTTGGTGTGCAAAAATGCCTTTGATTTCTGAATATTGACTTTGTATCCCATTGCTTTGCCAAATTCACTCGTTAGGTTCAGTACTTTTTTAGTGGAATCTGTAGGGTTTTCTATGTACACTATCATGTCATCTGCAAACAATGATGTTTTACTTCCTTCTTTCCAATTTGGATGCCTTTTATTTCTTTTTCTTGTCTGATGGCTGTGGCTAGGACTTCCAGTGCTACATTGAATAGAAGTGGTGAAAGCAAGCATCCTTTTCTTGTTCCTTGTCTTAGTGAGAAAGGTTTAGTTTTTGTCCATTGGGTATGATGTTGGCTGTAGCTTTTTCATACATAGCCTTTGTTATGTTGAGTTATGCTCCCTTTACTCCCACTTTGCTGAGTGTTTTATCATAAGTGGGTGCTGTACCTTCTCAAATGCTTTTTCCATATCTATTGATATGATCATGTGATTTTTGTTTTTCCTTTTGTTTATGTAATGTATTATGTTTATTTATTTGCGAATATGGTACCACCTTTCATCCCTGGGATGAATCCCACTTGATCATGGTTTATGATCTTGTTAATAATGTATTACTGGATGCCGTTTGCCAATATTTTGTTGAGGATTTTAGTGTCTATCTTCGTCAGTGATATTGGCCTGCCGTCTGGTATTGGCATAACAACAGATACCTAGTTCAGTGGAACAGAATAGAGAACCCAGATATAAACCCATGTCTCTATAGTCAATTAATATTCAGCAAAGGAGACAAGAGATAAAATGGAGTAAAAATAGCTTCTTCAACAAATGGTTTGGGAGACCTGGACAGGCTCACAGAAAAAAATGAAACTAGGCCACCAACTTACACCACACACAAAAATAAGCTCAAGATGGATAAAAAGCTTAACTATAAGTTACAACACCATAAAAGTCCTAGAGGAGAACATAGGCAGAAAAATCTCAGATATTCCATGCAGTAATATTATCACCAATATATCCCCTAGAACAAGGGACATAAAGGAAAGAATAAACAAATGGGACTTCATAAAAATAAGAAGCTTCTGCACAGCTAAAGAAAACATCAGCAAAATGAAAAGGGAACCAAACGTGGAAAAAAATATGTTTGCCAATGATACTTCGGACAAGGGTTTGATCTCCAAAATATATAAAGAACTCACCCAACTCCACTCCAGAAAGACAAACAATCCAATTAAAAAATGGTCAAAGGACCTGAACAGACACTTCTCCAAGGAGGACATACACAGGGCCCAGAGACATATGAAAGGATGCTCAGCATCACTAGCCATCAGAGAGATGAAAATTAAAGCCACAGTGAGATACCACTTCACAACGGTCAGAATGGCCATCATGAACAAATCAACAAACAACAAGTGCTGGCGAGGATGTGGAGGCAAGGGAACCCTAGTGCACTGTTGGTGGGAATGCAGACTGGTTCAGCCACTGTGGAAAACAATTTGGAATTTCCTCAAAAAACTAAAAATGGAACTGCCTTTTGACCCAGCAATTCCACTGCTGGGACTATACCCTAAGAAACACCAATTCAAAAGAATCTATGCACCCCCGTGTACATAGTAGCACAATTTACAATAGCCAAGTGTTGGAAGCAACCTAAGTGCCCATCAGTAAATCAATGGATCAGAAAACTATAGTTCATTTACACAATGGAATACTATGCAGCAAAAGGAAAGAAAGAACTCCTACCCTTCATGACAGCATGGATGGAACTGGAGAGCATTATGCTAAGCAAAATAAGCCAGGCTGTGAAAGACAGATGCCACATAATTTCACCTATAAGTGGAACCTAATCAATAAAACAAAGAAGCAAGGAAATATAACCAGTGACATTGAAATAAAGAACAACCTGACAGTAACCAGAGGGATGGGAGGTGGGGGATAGCAGGGGAAAAGAAGGGGAAGGGTTGTCAACAAAAGCATCCATGAATAAAGCCAAAGGAAGCAAGAACTGAGGGTGGGAGGTAGGGGTGGGTGGGACAGGGAAAATGTGGTGGGAAAATGGAAGCTGTACTTGAATGACAATGAAAAAATAAAAATGTAACCATTTCCCATTTATTATTTAAGAAAGCTGAATTAATCTTACAAAGAAAAACAATCTTAGGGGAAAAATATTCAGTATTTTGCCAAGAGATCAGACCTACATGATTACTGGTTCATCTAAAGAGATTGAGGTACTGGTGACTCCCAAAACGCACCCACATTGAAAAGTTTTTTACACAATGCAGCTCTCTGGCAAGTCTTCCTCTTTTATTCCTATTTCTGCACAGATACTCCACAGCCTAGAATATGCCAATTTGCTCTAGGTTTTTGCCACCTAGAGCAACTTGGCCACATCTGAGGGGTAATAAATGTTTCTCTGAGCAACTCTGTTCTGCCACCCTAGCTTTTGATACACAACCCTCTCTCATGGTGGCAGCCACGTGGCCTGTCCCTTAATCCGCACACAAGGGCACTCAGCTCGTTGATAGTTGGCCTCTCTGTGCCCGGTCCCACTTCCACACTGTGTAAAGAAGAAAGGTAAGTTCTAGAGGGCCCCGCATTCACATCCTAGCACAGGCTTCCTGTTTTTCCAAGTGGGACGCAGACTCTATTCCCAATTTGTAATTTTAAAAATGCAACAGGTCCTTCTACTTGATCAAAAAAATTAGCACTCATGGCTGCTCTCATATTTAACAACATGGAAAGGAGCAAAGGAAGACAAAGCAACCAGTGTTGCAAACCACCATTGTAATGATTATTATTGACAAGGTGGAACTACTAAGGGGAATACTTGAAATCTCCATGAGAGTTAACCCTACCCAGACTAACTAGTGCAACCTTTAATAAAAAAATTATGGTTATTATCAAGGACATGTCATACTTAGGAATATATCAGTGCCACTGAAAGAGATATGGCATCTTTAAATTACCAGGTAACGTAGATAAAGAGCCAGAGCTCTGCCAAGGTAAAAGTTGTAAAACTGGATTGATTTTTGCTACAGCTTGCTAAGGGCTCCCCAGGGTCAGGATGCAATGTTCAAATACAATAATTGATAGTCAGAAAAATATTTCTGATAAGTGAGCAGAGGAAACGCAGAGCCCTGAATTAGATGAAATAAGCCTTTGTGCTTCACCAAACCCTACAGCCAAGGTGACACAGACCCACAGCACCGACACCCCTCTCTGATTAGAGCCACGGGCACCGGGCATCGGGCATCCTGCTCCGCCCCCTCCCTTGATACCTTCACCTCCTCCTGCTTTCACCACAGCTTCCTCCAGCTGCAGAGAAAATGGTCTTGGCCTTCAAGCGGGCATTTGTTAAATGCTGTTGTGGGAAAGTAATTATCCAACAATCAGACCTGTATGTGTGGGGGCAAGTTACATTCGTGAATACCACCTTAGTGATCCCAGGGGGCGGAGAGGTTCAGTTAATCTGACCCCTTTTCAGTCTTGCCTTGGTGAACTGACCACCCCAAGCTGTGAGTGTGTGTCTAAATTGCTCTGGATTCAATTGAACACATTAAAATTTAAAAAGGATTTAACTGAAAATTTTCAATAGCTTCTGAGAAGGGGGATAATTTATTAGCTCAGAGTAAATTAAAATCTCAAGCAGGGGTAAAGACTTCGAAGATTGCTTTAATACATTTTATATGCTTTCAAAAGAAATGTTCTTTTGAATGGTCCAAAAATCAGCTAATTTTGCCCTATTTAGCAAATTACCTCCTACGGTCACAATGTTGAAAAACTTAACAATTTTTTTTTTAAAGGGAAAAATAGAGGAGGGGTGAAAAAATCATGCACCTTCCATAGGAAACAACCAAACCCTAAATTGCTACGTCTTTTATATGCCACAGTTAGGATGATTTTTTTTTCTTCTTAATTCAAAAGTAAGTGAAACATTTACTTTTCCTTCTGCCAGGCCACACGCGGGAACTTTTTTCCACATGGTTATTGCAGTCAGAGGAGGGTGTAAGGTTAATGGAGGGGCAGTGGAAGGCTAAGTCTCCATGTGCTGTGCTGATAATTTATACTTTTATTTCAGGCCACATTCACCTGTGGCGCAGCAAGGCCATGGAGGTGAGTTGAACTTGTTGCCCTGTTCAGCCCAGAGGCCGTCCCTATCCTGACAGGAAATTTCTTTCTCTGAATTATCTGTGTAATAAAAGACTCCTTCTCAGCTTCAGCTGACATTCTGAGACTGAGGGAGGAAGATTTGTTTTTTTCCTTATCTCTTCTTTTCCTTCACTTTTATCTCTGATGATAAATGATATTTTTGTGGTTTGTATTTTGGAGAATTTTCTTAATGTGCTGCGTACAGCTCCTGGCTCATGGTCTATGTGGGGCTGTCTGTCCTCCTATGATTGGGGGAGGGTGCAGTGACAGATTTTCCTCACCCAAGGAAGGCCTCTATGTGGAATTCAGGGTGGGGGGCTGTTGACTTTTGGGGGCACTTTAGATATGGAGCAGTTTGAAAGCATAGCTATGATAACTGTAGAGGTCTTAAGAACCAGAGTTTTGTGATTGAATCTATCTATTTATCTATTTTCACCTAATTAAAGGCAAGACAGAAGGTGATAAAGGGAAAATAAAAGAAAATGAAGAAATAAAAAAAGTATGAGCAAGCCAATCTGTTCTTTCTAATCAATAATTATTTAATGGCCAAGTGTCTATTCTGTGTACATGTAAAACACATCTTTGCAGGCAAAACAAACAAACAAACAAACAAAAAACACACTGTACACAGTTTGTGACTCCCAGATTCTTAATGCCTGATCTCAGCAGTGTCTGCTTTAATTCAGGGCCCTATCAGAAGATAAAACATAGCTCTCAGGAATTTGGGCCAATTTGAGATGTGAAATGATCACCCAGTGGAAAATGATTTTTGTGGTAGGTTGATTCAAAGAGAATTTGAAAATTTGCATGCTTAGAGGGAAGAAGAAGAAGTTGTTTAATTTCAAGCTTAATAAACTCTTCTTAATGTTTTGGCATCTCAGAACATGAGAGGCCTTGTTTTTGAAATTATCAATCAAATTCTCCTTAAGTGCCTGGAATTTACTTGAAAAGAATGGTGATTACCCTCAGGGTTTCTTTCTTTCTTTGATTTTAATCCCTCACCTGAGGATATTTTTTTCATTGCTTTTAGAAAGAGAGGAAGGGAGAGAGGAAGGAAGAGAGAGAAAGAGAAACACTGATGTGAGACAGAAACACCAGTTTGCGGCCTCTTGCATGCACCTAGACCGGGATCAAACCTGAAACCTAGGTATGTGCTTTGACCAGGAATTGAACCTGTGACTGTTCAATTATGGGATCATGCTCCAACCAACTCAGCCATGCTGGCCATGGCCAGGGTTTCTTGATTCTCTATTATTTCCGTTTTTTAGTTAATTGATAATTGTTATATTTTTATTTTTTTCTTTCTGTTTTGGGGGGATTTATACTTTATTCTTTTTTAAATTTCTTTCTCAAGCTGAACTGATTGATTTTTAAATTTTAATTACTTGTATATTTGCATATTTTCTACTGTTATGTTTTTTATTTTCAATGATTTTTCTTTGTTTTTAAAAATTTTTTTATTTTAGTTTGATAGCATTATTTTCTTTCATTCCCGCTCACTTCCTTTCTGGTCCAGGAAGCTTTGGATCCCAGAAAACTTGGCTCTGTAATACCCTTTTTCTTTAATAAGCCTTTTTGATATGAAAATGTCTAAGTTTATTAACATTTCTACTCTCTCCCAGAGAAACACAACATTTTACCTTTTATCTCCCTGTCTCCTGTTTTCTATGTTAATGTTTATTAGTGTTTTGAATCTTTGTTTTTAAACTCTTCTATCTTAGATTTTTAAAAAATTTTAAGTCAGTTTAAATTTACTTATAGTTATATATTTGCCAATTTAATTTTCAATGCTTCTTATAATTCACTTTTTTCTTCTTCATTCATTTTCTTTTAAATGTGTTCTTTAGTATTTCTTTAGTAAGAGTCTCTGAATGCTATATTCTCTAAATATCCATCTAAAAATACCTTTATTTTACTCTCGTTTTTTAAAGTAATTTAATGGTGTCTAGGTCCACAAGTTTTTCTACTTTCTTATGTGTTCTATTGTAGATGATGAGATGCCTGTAGTTAGCACGTTGTATTTCCTTTGTGGCTGAAGTCTCTTTTATTTTTATTTTTATTGTTTATTGTTTATGCTGTTACAGTTCTCGCTTTTTCTCCCTTTCCCCACCTCTACCCAGTCCCACACCTTCCCTCCTGCAAGTCAATCCCCATATCATTGTCTGTGTCCACGTCCACGAGCTATACATAACTGTTCTTTGGTTAATCCCTTTATTATCTTTCACCGCATTCTCCAGCCCCCAGCCTTTCTGGCAGCTGTCAGTCTGTTTAATGTGTCTAAGCTTCTGCTAGTATTTTGCTCATTACTTCATTTTGTTCATCAGATTTCTCTTATGAGTGAGATCATATGATATTTGTTTTTTATTGACCGGCTCATTTCACTTAGCACAACGGTCTTCAGTTCCATCCATACTGTCACAAAAGGTAGGAGGAGTTCCTTCTTTCTGCTGTATATATTCCATTGTGTATACCATAGTTTTTTGATCCACATATAAGTCTTTAATTTATTTTGAGTTTATTCATGTGTATGGTATAAGAAGGTAGTTTAGTTTTATTTTTTACACATATCTGTCCAATTTTCCCAATAGCATTTATTGATTAGACTGTCTCTTCTCCATTGTATGTTCTTGCTTCCTTTGGCAAGTATTAATTGACTGTAAAGGCCTGAGTTTATTTCTGTGTTCACTATTCTTTTTCATTGATCTGTATGTCTGATTTATGCCAGTACTATGCTGTTTTGATTACTGTGGCCTTGTGGTATAGTTTGATATCGGGGAGCGTGTTACCTCCAACTTTGTTCTTCTTTCTTGCGGTGCTGAAGCTATTTGGGGTCATTTTGATTCCATATAAATTTTTGAAATATTTGTTCTAGTTTTTTGACATACACCATTCATATCTTGACAGGAATTACATTGAATCTATAGATTGTTTTGGTACTATGAACATTTTAGTGATATTAATTCTTCCTGTCTGTGAACATGATATGTGCTTCCACTTATTTGTACCTTCTTCAGTTCCTCTCTTCAGTGTCTCACAATTTTCTGAGTATAGGTCTTTTATATCCTTGTTTAAATTTAAACCTAGAAATTTTAGTTTTTGATGCAGTTGTAAATGGGATTGTTTTCTTAGTTTCCTCTTGATCATTCATTATTGGTATATAAAAATGAAACTGATTTCTGGATATTTATTTTGGGTCCTGCTACTTTACTGAAATAATTTTTGTGCTTTGGTTATAATATATATCTTTTACAATTATTTATTCATTTCTAACACACTTATTTTGTTGTCTATTTCTTATTGCTCAGTTATAGGGGTCCTAATCATCTACATTTTTTTCTGTGTTGTCTTTGATAGGGTCTTTGTGGATTTCTGTTGTGAGGTCAGTGTCCATATGCTCCCTGAGCTGTGTAATTGTCCCTACAAAACAGTTTTTCTTTTTTCCTTTTCATATATCTTGGGATTTCATATTACAGATGAAATTTTCTTGTTAGTTTTTCAGTTTACAGCTCCCATAGCAGAAGGATGATAATATAAATTTGGATCTCATGTATACTCATCACAAGCCTGGGATTTTAATGTTTTGCAGGAGATCTTTTCTCTCCTACCACTGAAGGAAGATGGCAACTTGTACTGATATTTCTCCAGGTTGGTGAGTGGAGTTTTTAATTCTCTTCATGGCATAGGTAGCTTTTCACAACTCCAGGTTTAAAAAAAATAAATTATCCCACCACTTCACCTTGTTCAAGTGAGAGGTTTTCTCACCTATCCCAATGCAGTTGTTAATATCTTAGTCTCATATCCTGGGGTCCATACTGGAAGAATTACTCCAGTGAACAGTGATGGGTTCTTCTCTAGCTTTACATGAGTTCTCAATTTCTCCTACTTGGAAAGTTACTTTTGCTCTTTAGAATTTCCCTAAGCGTTAGAACTTATGTCTTTTCAATGTATTTACATGTTTCTGTCAGGAGGGGACCTCTTCACATCAGTTGGGTCTGCCGTATTGCTGAAGTTTCACACAAATATTTGGAGTATTTAGAGCTGCTATGTGATTGTCATTGAATGGCTATATCTGATGAGGAACTATGAGATGATTTTAAGCAGGGGAGTGAGATGTGTTGTTTTTTTATTAATGATTCAGTTGTTATCCACTGGTCCATGTTTTTCAAGCATTTAATGTATAAAGTATGGCATAGGTAATACAGTCAGCAACACTGTAATACAGTATCTATGTATGGTATCAGATGGGTACCAGATTTATCGGGGTGACCACTTTGTAAGTTATATAAATGCTGAAACACTGGTTTGTACACCCAAAACTAACATAGTGTTGTGCATCAATTGTAATTGAAAAATAAAAGAAATGTTTAAAATTAAAAAAGTGCAAGGCATTGTCCCGAGTGCTTTACTGCAGTATCTAATGTCGTCCTCACCTAACTCTAGGAAGTGCATACAATTATTAATTCTATGTGGGTAAACCTTTTTCTGCTCATGAGGAAACCCAATTAGTGTGTAGGGAACTTGTCCAAGGCAACTTAATTAGAAAGTCTTACAGTAGGATTTAAACCTAAGTGCTTTACCTGTAAAGTCCATTGTATAGGTATAGAAATGATAACTGTGATTAATAGTAATAATAATAATAGAACTTGACATTTTTTAAGTGCAACTATATTTCAGGAAACTGTTAAAAGGGTATTTTATGAATTAATTGATTTACATTATCACAACAATTCTGTGAGCCAGTTATTATTAGTCCCAATTTTCAGGTGAGAAAAATGGAGGCACAGACTAAAAGTCACACAGTTTATAAATGGTGGGTTTGACTTTTGAACCAGGCAGCTACAATCTAGAGCTCACCCTCACATAACTCATCCTCAGTGTTGGGGAAGAATGAGGCTAATTAGCTGTTGGACCAGGGTTTGAGCTAAAGTGATGGTAATGAGAATGGGGGAGGGGCAGAGATGACAGCTGTGAAGGTACGGAAACGCCACTGCTTGGCTTGCTGTGGCTCCAGGAAAAGAAAATTCTGTGCATCAGGGAGGATCTGCAGATCATTTCTTAACCTCTGTCTTGTGCCTTTACCCAAAGTGATTAAGAACAGTTTGGATCAAATATATGCTTTGCTCTACATAAAAAAAATGAGGCCAAAATATTTTGTTCAAATCAACTATTATTTCAATAACATTTAATCAAGGATTTGCCAGTTAAATAATTCAAGAACATCTGTGGTTGCTTTTTGTAAAATGAGTTTTCTGCAAAATGAATATTCACTCTTCTATATGTGAGTAAATATTTACAGTTAGTTTACTTAAAGAGAAGGGCACCTCACTACTGTTTTGTATAACATATTCTCATTTGATTACATATTTTCCAAGGATATGAAAAACAAGTTATTCACAGATTAACTTGTTATCCACAGACCATGCATGTCTTAGTATTATGCTTGCTTTCCTTTTAAAAGAATGGTGTTTCTTCCTCAAATACCAGGAACTTATAAAGGGTGTGATTTCCAAGAGTCATGAACAATGTATCCAGTCTCTTTACATGGCTCCTCCTTCTGACCATAGATACACATTTTTAAGACAGGTGGCCTGTATTGGGAGTAGTCTGGGGACATGAATGATACAAAAGCTAAGTGGCCCACATGGGCACTGAACCTCTAACCTTCGCCTCATTAGCACAAAGCTCCAACCATCTGAGCTTACCTGCCACAGACTAATGATGTGTGCGTGGAGACACAGCCACATCAATCACATTTTCTAAAGCAAAACTCACTAGCCTGAAAGGAACCAGAAGAACCATCTATATAGATCTCATCGCTGAGGAAACGCAAAGCTATTCTAATGGATGGCTGAAGTGCTTCTTTTCTGTAAGCCACTCATTCATCATCCCTATGTCCTGAAAGGACTGGAAGATTTTAGGAATTCACATTAGTTAACTCACATTTTTAAGGATGTACTTTTTGTTCTATGTTGCTCTGGCCCAATGCAAAATGAAAATGCAGGACCCCTTGTTCAGAAACTAGAATATTAAAACAAGCCCAGGGCCTTTCTAAGCATGGGACTTGTGCAGCTGCACAGGTGTCATGCTCATGAAGCCAGCTTCAGGCCCACAGTCTAAACCATTACTATGTGACACATTATAGGAAACCTTTACCATGTTCCAATGTTTTCACATCTGCAGCCTGTGATAAAGCTTCACTGGCCCACAAACAAGAGGAATGGATGAGCTTCCCCCCAAATCTAGGTGATCTAGATGTAGATATGCTCAACATAAATGCTACCCTTTAGCTTGAGAATCTATACTTGAGAATTTTTGGTGTTAAAATACCCTTTTTGATGAAATGTTAGGGAGAATAAATGGAAGATATTTGTTTGTCTTATGTCCTTAATTGGCAAAGTAAAACGTTTATTATCTATGTCAAGAATCTAGTTAAAAAAGAATTACTGGTCTAGTAGTTACTAGAGGTACATAACATTAAATGGATAGATTGAAAAAAAACCCACAATGTTGAATAAAGTGCAGAGTGAGATCTAAAGCACAATATCATGCATACATAAATTAAATATCATCTATTTCAAATATTTATGCATATCAAAGATATATTGGGGGGGAGGAGAAGGGAGGTTTGAAATGAGAATTGGTTAAAGAGAAAACATAAAATAAGACAAGTAAAGCACCTTGCACCAAGTGATATTCATAATATGCTTTAACTTTAACTGAGAATCCAGTTAACTGAACTTTCATCATCAAAAGACCAAATAATAAACATACCTCCTCCTAAGGCTTGAAATTTCAACTTCAGAAGTACAGTGACCTGTGATGGACAGCCCCTACCATTTCTCAGATCACCTCAAAACCAGCATTCCCATAGCTCATATGGCTTGCAGAACAATTTCTCATTTACTAGTTCTTCAGATTCTTGTAACATCCTAGTGCTGTTGCCTTATTATCCTCATTTTACAAACAAGAAACCTGAAGCTCAGAAAGATAAAGTTCAATCAACAAAAACATGGCAGGATCCAGAGCCGGAGCCAGGTTTTTTTGCTTTTGTTATTATGCTATTTTTGATCTCCCCCCAAAGGTGGTTTTCCTGATGGGGAGAGGTTCATCCTACATTGGGAGTGACAGCACAGTTAGCAAATAGATGAAAAACATCTATTGGTGGCATCTTTGAATGCACTTACCAATGATAAAAGCATTCTTTCCTTAGGGTCTCTACCTCTACCATCTTTCTCATTATTTCTCTCATCCTCATATTAAAAATACAGGGCAAAAATTCTAGTTTTGTTTCAGGGTAAAACAAAAGTCAAATAATCATATAAAGTAAATGATTTATGCTTTAAATGACCTATTTCTCTGAAACTCCTTAGTGTATGTGCCGTGTCCACAACCTTGCAGGTGGGCTGTACTTGCTCATGGCTACCTTGAGTATCTGCTGTATATTGATGTAACCCTTTTCCTGTCTTCAGAAAAACAGCAGCTCATATCCCAATGCATACTTGAAGATTGTTATTAGCTTCTCTTTTAGCTGCCCATTGAGGCTAATTAAGTCAAGAACCTTTTGTTTTCTCACAGATACCATTCACAACACCTCAATCATTTTTGTTTTTTATTTTCTTGCAATTCACATTCTCCTGCTCCCTACTTTCTCTTGGAGGCTGCGTGGCATCTCTCGGTGCCTGCTTGACAGTCTAGATCAATGATTCTCAAAGCGTCGTCCATGCAAGAGCAGCATCAGCATCACCAGTGGATTTGTTAGAAAAGCAAATTATCGGCCCTCACAACAAAGCAACCAAAGCAGAAACTCTAGGGAAATGGTCCTACAATCTGATTTAGCAAAACTTCTGGGGGATTATGATGCTTGTTAAAGTTCGAGAATTATTTTTTATCACTCTTTTTTCCCTTCCATTGTAGGCAGAAACACTTTTTAGCCCTGTTTATATTGAGTATGGTCATATGACTCGCATTGGCCAATGCAATGTTAGTTAATGTAATACAAGCCTTAACTGTGTTTGTGTGGCTTGAGTTGGCTCTTGCACTCCAGTAATTGACCGTAGAAGAATATGCCCTGGGTACAAGGAAGTGTGGAGTTACAAGGAAAAGAACAGTTTAGTTTGTTTCTGAAGAAAGAAACAGAAGCAGAAATGAACTCCTTAGATGTCTGTCTTACTTTTTCTAGACTCCATGATGAATGGTATATGACACATTAGGAAACAAATGATTGTCCACTGAATGAACTGGATGTCTATGACACTCGATGCTAAAAAAAAAAACCCACCAAAACTAAAATTAAAAAATAAGAGGAGAGAAATTATTAAATAAAGCATACATTTTAGGCTAACTTTTTAAGGTGACCTTTTGGATTCTTAGGGATAAAATAAAACCCTCATGATGGCAGATTAAATAAATAAAGCAGATTAAGTAAATAATTTTTTTTCACATCATGTGATGTGTAGAGGCCAATAATGTCATTTGTTCAGTGGACTGATGATATCACTCTGATCAGCATATCTGTGAAGGGGCTGGCACTAACTGTGTTGGTTCCACTCTGGGTATTTCAAATAGAAGATACTAATAAAGGAAATTGGTTACATATATGTTGGAACAGCAGTGAACTAAACTGGGGGAGTGAGACTCTCCAGATATCAGCAACAACATCAAGGATCAGAAGAATAAAATGTACAACTCTGAAGCACATTCTACATAGAGTCCCAGAGATGCCCAGCATATCTGAGTTCAAATACTTACAGCATTCTCTTACTCAAAGGTACACTTGTTTTAACTTTTGTCACTTCCCATGATCTGACCAGTTGTTCCTTGATTAATTCTGAATAAATCACTTGCATCCACATCCTTATCTAAAGGTACCAAAAGTCACCCATTTGGTTTAAAAAAACATGTTTTTTAAAAAAAATTAAATAGATGGGTTCTGCTTTCTTGATGGGTGATTTTTAGCAAAATGTTACCTGAAATTGAGAATTGACGGATCTTAGTAGATTTTCCCAGAATCAGAAGCTGGGATAAAAATATGGTGTACAAACTTTGACTGCAAAAATTTAAAGGAATTGAATAATTCTTTAAAATTTAAAAAATTGTGTTATATTATGCCTAACATAAAATTTACCATTTAAACTATTTTTAAGTGTATAGTTCAGTAGTGTTAAACACACATTCACATTGTTGTGCAACTTTCACCACCATCCATCTTGAGAACACTTTTTATCTTGCAAAGCTGAAACTCTGTGTCTATTAAACAACTCCCTATTTCTTCCAACTGAACCCATGGCAACCACCAACCTACCTTCTGTTTCTATGAATTTGACTACTACCTCATCTAAGTGCAATCATACAGTATTTTTCATTTTTGACTGGCTTATTTCACTTAACCTAATGTCCTCAAGTTTTATGCAGTTTGTAGCATGTGCCAAAATTTTCTTCCTTTTGTAAGGCTGACTGATATTTCAGTATGTATATATACCACGTTTTGTTTATCTATTCATACATAGATAAACACTTGGGTTGCTTCCATCTTTTGGTTCCTGTGAATAATGCTACTATGAATGTGGATGTATGGGAATCAAGCAATTCTTACTCATAGCAGCCTTCTTTGAGAAGTGGATAAATAAGAGAAATTTATGGAGAAAATAGCTTAGTTTAGTCACAATAAATTTGAGTTAATTAATTGCATTTAGTTAGTTTGTGGAGACATAAACAGACATAACAAATTGGATGTCTGAGGAGAGGAAAAGCATGAACATGTAATTCTAAAAACATGGAACAAATAGAAATTTATGGAATTTTAACAAAAGTGATTTTTCATTGTGGAGGTTGGGTGGGATATGATTTCTGATGTGGGACATGTTCTTAGAAAACAAACAGTGGATTTCTAAACTCGACAGAATCTTCTTGGTAGATAAGATTATAGAGAAGTCAGAGGGAGAAAGCATGTGAACACTGAGAACCAATGTTTCATGAAGATAATCATTAAAAGAGCTGAATTGGAGGGATGCAAGATCGTCGAGGAGTGAGTGGAAGTTACACTAACCAACCTGGAATTGCAACTAAATTGTGGAGAAATCATCCAGAACAATAATGAGAGAGGAGCCTTATAATCATGGACAGACAGAAGAAACAACCTCAACACAACATGACTGGTAGGGAGTGTGGTGGAGACATGAGAGGGCTGGCTGGGCCCCTATAGTGGCAGCTGAAGTGCTGGAGGGGTTTCTCAGTGGCTGGTTGGATCCCACTGAGAAGTGCTGGGTCTAAACCCCTTGCTGGGCTCCCCAGTTTACAGAACCAGAACCTGAAAAGTACATAGATAACATCCAGCTGAGAAAAGTGGCGGAGTTCTTCTCTGCCAGAGACAGATGGCTGGAGACACAAAGAGACATTTAAAGGGCCAATGCATAAATTTTTATATGCAGTGACTTACCCTGAGCTCAGGCAAAGTAGAGGGCACAGTGGACTAGAGATGCTTGAGGAGAGACCGGGGACGGTGGCTTTGGGGAGAGAATTGAGAGAGCAGCCTCCAGGACCCTGGTGCTGAGTCATCCCGCATACTGCAGGGGCCATCTTGCTCAGGCAGAACACCCCCCTCTGAGTGGCATCACCCTGAGGGGAAGCAATAGTCCTGCTCACAGGAATTACTCTGCCTCACGCTGTGGAGCTTAATCCTGACTGCCGAGTGCGGAGTGACTAGATTAACAACTGAAGGAGTCAGCCACAGATGGTAGATCCCTGGGAGTCTTGAACAGGCTGTGTAAGGCCAGACTGGGACATCACCTGACGTCACCAGAGGCAGACCCAGAAAGAAAAAAAAGTGGTAAATATTAGATACTACTGAGATAAAATCCACCATGGTCTTCTCCATGATTTGCAATATTTTCTGTCCTGCACAGTTTTTTAACATTCATTTCTTGTCCTTCAAGTTTGTGCATATTAAGCCAATAGATTTTATATTTTAGTTTATTACAATTCTCATATTTTATTCCTCCCTTCTCTTACCCTATGTTACTTTCTTTTTTCTCTTATTATTTTCATTTTAAATTTTGTTTTCTCTCTTGCTACAACTTTTTTGCATTCCACACTCTTACTATTAGTCCCCTGTTCAGCCTCTCAAAACCAACTTTCCTGTCAATGATCATCTCACATTCTTTATCCTGCTCCTAAAATTCCCACATTCTCTCTCTAGCTTTAGCAATCTTTGCTTATTGGTTGTAGATAGGCTAGTTGTCATTGCATTTTCTCAATTTTATCTCTAGATCTTCACTGTTCTTGTATTTCAAATCTCAAATTCCACTGTTCTCTTCTCCTACTTCATTCTGCCTTCATCCTACCCATTCTTCTTTTGTCTCAAATTTTAACTTTTCCCTGTCTTAGCCTGTTTTTTTCTATTTTTCTTTCTTTTCTTTCATCCTGCCCTTTCTTCATTTCATCTTAAATTTTAATTTTTCCCTTTTTTACCCTGGTTTTTGTTCCTCACTCATATTATTCCCTCTCCCTCTGTGATGTTGAAATCACTTCCTTTTTCACTACATATCTCTTAAGAGTTTTTTTTTTTCTTTTTTCCCTCTTATTCCCATCCCAACGATATTAATCTTAGCTCATTTGTTGTTGATAGTGCTGCGGTGGACCTTTCTCTCCAAATTGGTCCCTATTTTTAAATTATTTACATACTTTTTTTCCTTTTTCTTTCTCTCTCTTGTTTTATTTTTTTATTATTTCATGTTTAAACCTAATAGTATACACTTTCCTTCTCTTACTCCATTCCACCTTCTTCATTCCCTTTTTCATTTACAATGTAAATTTTACTTTCTCTCTTCTCATTGCCCCGATTCCTTACTCTTATTGGTGCACCTCCCTTTACCCTCTCAAAATCATTTTTTTGTTCAGTTATTCATCTCATATATGCTTCTCCTTTCTTATAATAGTCTTAATCTCTTTACATCCTTACTGTTACTATTACTTTACACCCTTATTAACACTGGTTCATTTGCGGTTGATAATGGGATTGCAGGGTGGGAAGTTATTTTTGCTGGTGTGGGCTTATTTCCTGGGCTGTATTTTGGTTCAGGCAGCACCTGCACAACAGCATAGAAGATGTGGTAGGTGGAGTGACCCTCAGTCAACCAGCTGGAGGGATGGACTCACCAGAGAATGACCCAACAATAAATAAAACTTGATTACATCCAGAGAGCCAACCTAAATGCCATAAAGGGTATTCCAAGAACATCAAGTTCAGGAGATCAAGGAGACTGCACTACTGAATCTCACCAGTCATGTACCATAGAAGTTCATACCACAAAGACAGGAAGTCAAAGCAGATCAGTTTGAGAAGCAGAAACAAACAAGAAGAATCTCCCCTAAAATTGGAAGATAAAGAAACAATGCCCAATTGAAAGGAAAGGATGAATCCCCTGAAAGAATACTAAATGAAGTAGAGGCAAGTAAACTATCAGACATTGAGTTCAAAACAATAGATAGAAGAAAGCTCAATGAGCTCAGTGAGAATTACGAAGAACTACAGGGAAGCTACAAGGAACTGACTGCAAACTACACCACCATGAAAAAGGACATAGAAATTGTCAGTAAGAACTAAGAAGAAATGAAGAATCTAATTTCTGAATTGAGGACCATAGTGGAAGGAATTAAAAGCAAGCTAGGTGAAACGGAGGATTGAATTAACGAGCTGGAGGACAAGGTAGAAAAAAATTCCCAGAAAGAGCAACAAAAGAAAAAAAGACTCAAAAAGAATGAAGAAGGGTTAATGGAGCTGCAGGACAACAGGAAATGTAATAATATCCATATAATAGGGATACCAGAAGGAAAAGAAGAGGAGCAAGGGATAGAAAGGCTGTTTGAAAAAGTAATGACAGAAAACTTCTTTAATTTGATGACAGAAAAAGTCACACAAGTCCAGGAAGTACAGAGGGTCCCAATCAAGATCAACCCAAAGGGGCCCATTCCAAGACACATCATAATTAAATGGCAAAATTCAAAGACAAAGAGAGAATCTTAAAGGCAGCAAGGGAGAAACAGATAGTAACATACAGGGGAACTCTGGTAAGGCTAGCAGCTGATTTCTCAACAGAAACACTACAAGCCAAAAAGGAATGGCAAGAAATATTCCAAGAAATGAAAAACAAAGCCCTACAGCCAAGACTACTCTATCCAGCAATGCTCTTATTTAAAATGGAAAGTGAAATAAAAAGTTTCCTAGACAAAAGAAGGCTAAAAGAATATACCTCCACCAAACCAACACTGCAAGAGATACTAATGGAACTGCCTTTAGAAGATGAAGAAAAAGAGTGTGAGTGAGAGGAAAACAGATACAAAGAGGAAAAATGAATAAGTACCTTTCAATAATAACTTTAAATGTAAATGGATTAAATACTCCAATCAAAGACATAGGAAAGCTGAATGGATAAGAAAATATGACCTGCACATATGTTGCCTACAAGTGACCCACTTGAGACAAAAGACCTACACAGACTGAAAGTGAAGGGTTGAAAGACAATATTCCGACCAAATGGAAAGGAAAAAAAGCCATTGTTACAATAATTAGACAAAATAAATGTCAAAACAAAAGCCATAAAAAGAGACACAAAAGGAGAATAATAAGATTCACAAAATCAAAGGATGAATCCACTAAGAAGACATTAACGTTATAAACATGTATGCACCCAGCACAGGAGCACCCAAATATAAAAGAAAATCTTGGAGGACTCCAAGAAAGATATAGATAGCAACACACTTTTAGTGGGGGATTTTAACACTCCACTGTCAAACATGTATAGATCTTCCAAAGAATCAACAAGGATATTGTGGCACTGAATGACACTCTAGAGCAAATGAACTTAATTAATATATACAGAAAAGTTCACCCCAAAGAAGCAAAATATATATTCTTTTCAAATGCACATGGAACATTTTCAAAGATAGATCACGTGATAGGACACAAAACAAGCCTCACCAAATTCAAGAAAATTGAAATCATAGCAAGCATTTTCTTGGACCACAATGGCTTGAAACTAGAAACCAACCTCAAGGAAAAAACTCAAAAAGAGTCAAATTCATGGGGACTGAATACATGTTATTAAACAATGAATGGGTTAACAATGAGATTAAGGAAGAAATAAAAAAGTTTCTGGATGCAAATGAAAATGAACACAGAAGAGTCTAAAACCTGTGGGACACAGCGAAGGCTGTCCTGAGAGGGAAGTTCATAAGAATACAGGCCTAATTAAAAATAAAACCACTTCAGATAAAGAACCTAACCCTACATCTACAAGAACTGAAGGAACAACAATAAACAAAGCCCAGAGTGAGTGGAAGGAAGGAAATAATCAAGATCAGAACAGAATTAAATGACATAGAGACTTAAAGAACAATTCAAAGGATCAATAAATCCAGGGGCTGGTTCTTTGAAAAGATCAATGAAATCAACAAGCCTTTAACGAGACTCATCAAGAAAAAGAAAGGACTCAAATAAATGAAATCAGAAATGAAAGAAGAGAAATTACAACCAATAACACAGAAATACAAAGGATTGTTAGAAATTACTACGAACAACTATATATCAAGAAATTTGAAAACATGGGTAAAATGGGCGAATTTCTAGAAAAATATAATCTTTCAAAACTGAAAGATGAAGAGGAAGCAGAAAGCCTGAACAGGCCAATAACAGCTACTGAAATTGAAGCAGTAATAAAAAAACTCCAGGCACACAAAAGCCCTGGACTGGATGGTTTCACAGGAGAATTTTAAAGCACATGTAAGGAATAGCTAACCACTATCCTCCTCAAATTATTCCAAAAAATCCAAGAGGAAAGAGTCCCAATCTCTTTTTATGAGGCCAGTACCATCCTAATCCCAAAACCAGATAAAGACACAACAAAGAAAGAAAACTACAGGCCAATATTGCTGATGAGCATAGGTGCTATGATCCTCAACAAAATATTGGCAAACTGCCTCCAGCAACACATTAAAAAGATCTTACACTATGATCAGGTGGGATTCATTCCAGGGATGCAAGGATGGTACAATATTTACAAGTCAATAAATACAATACATCACATAAACAAAAGGAAGGACAAAAATCACACGATCATATCAATAGATTCAAAAAAGCGTTTGATAAGGTACCACAGCCATTTACGATAAAAACACTCAGCAAAGCGGGAGTAGAAAGGGAATACCTCAACATAATAAAGGCCATATATGAGAAACTTATAGCCAACATCATATTCAATGGGCAAAAACTAAAAACTTTCCCACTAAGATCAGGAACAAGAGAAAGATATTCGCTTTCACCATTTCTATTCAACATAGTATTGGAAGTCCTAACCACAGCCATCAGACAAGAAAAAGAAATCAAAGGCATCCAAATTGGAAAGGAAGGAAGTAAAACTGCCTTTGTTTGCGGATGACATGATAGTGTACATAGCAAACCCTATAGACTCTGCCCAAAAAACTACTTGACCCAATAAGTGAATTAGGCAAAATGAATTAGGCCAGACACAAAGTCAATATTCAGAAATCAAAGGCATTTTTGTACACCAGCAATGAAATATCAGAAGCAGAAATTAGGAAAAAAAAACCCATTTACTATAGCAAAAAATAAAATAAGGTACCTAGGAGTAAACTTAACCAAAGACATAAAAGACCTAAACTCAGAAAACTACACAACACTAAAGAAAGAAATTAAGGCAGACACAAATAAATGGAAGCATATAGCATGTTCATGGATTGGAAGAATTACCATCACCAAAATGTCCATACCACCCAAAGCAGTTTATAGGTTCAACACAATTCCTATTAAAATACCAATGACATATTTCGCAGATATAGAACAAATATTTCAAAAATTTATATGGAACCATAAAGTACTCTGAATAGCCTCAGAAATTTTGAGAAAGAAGAACAAAGCAGGAGGGATCATAATACCTGATATCAAACTGTATTGCAAGGCCACTGTAATCAAATTGCAAGGACACTATATACAGCCTGGTACTGGCATAAGAACAGACCCATATATCAATGGAACAGAATAGAGCTCCTAGAAGTAAACCCATGTCTCTATGGTCAATTAATATTTGACAAAGGGGGAAGGAGCATAAAATGGAGTAAAAATAGCCTCTTCAACAAATGGTGTTGGGAGATCTGGACAGTTAGCTACATGCAAAAAAATGAAACTTTACCACCAACTTACACCATACACAAAAACTCAAGATGGATAAAAGACTTAAATATAAATTGTGACACCATAAAAGTTCTAGAGGAGAATCTAGGCAGGAAAGTATCAGATATCCCACACTGCAGTGTTTTCCCTGATATGTCCCCTAGAGCAAGGGACATAAAGGAAAGAATAAACATATGGGACTACATCAAGTTAAAAAGTTTCTGCATAGCTAAAGAAAACATCAGCAAAATGAAAAGGGAACCAACCATATGGGAAAATATATTTTCCAATGATACCTTGGACAAGGAAGGGTTTGATCTCCAAAATATATAAATAACTCACATGACACCACACCAGGAAGACAAACAATCCAATTAAAAAATGGGCAAAGGTCCTGAACAGACACTTCTCCAAGGAGGACATATAGAGGTCCATAGGCATATGAAAGGGTTGAACTAGAGGGTATTATGCTAAATGAAATAAGCCAGGAGGTGTAAGATGAATACTATATGGTCTCACCTATAAGTGGAACTTAACAAAACAAACAAGCGAGCAAAATAGAACCAGAGTCATGGAAATAAAGAACAAACTGACAGTGACCAGAGGGATGGGGGAAGGGAAATAATGGGGGAAAGAAGGGAAGGGATCAAGTCAAGGAACAGGTATATAAAAGACCCATGGACAAGAACAGCAAGGACAATGGAGATGGGGAGGACATACTGTGGGGGTGGATGGGCAGGGCAGGGGAGAGCAATGGAGGACTAATGGGGACAACCATAACCGAACAACAATAAAATATATTTTTTAAAAAGAGCTGAATTGATGGAGTAAAGAGGGCCATTTACAAATAGTATGACAGAATGCATTTTCCAGTGGAGATCTTGAAATATTGGAGTGAAAATACAATTCTCTGAAAACTGAGATTGGAGGAAATCTCTAGCAGGAGAGCCAAAGCAATCATTCAGAAGACCTTTATCTACTTCTCTCACAATCCATGCCCGGATGCTTTCTGTGGCAGACTACACTTTCCAAGGTGGCTGCCACATTACTTCCAGAACCCAGTGCCCTTTCTGTACTTCCTACAGGAAGCAGAGTCCAATTCCCCTCTCCTAGAATCTGCATAATCTTGGGACTACTAAGAGAAGGCAGTGGAAGTGATGCTGTGTGACTCCTAAACCTAGGCCAGAAAAACCTTCATAGCTTCTGTCTTGCTGTTGGATTACTCAGTTTTGAAGTCTTCGATTGTCACATAACTCACCCTTCCATTTAGAGAAAGTCATGTCATAAGGAACCCTAACTAGTGAGATGAAGAGAGACCATTAATAGGTCTCCAGGACTATGAGAGAAAATGATGTCCAGAATGTCCATAGCTGTTACATCTTCAGCAACTTAACGAAAGACCCTGAGGCAGAATCACTGAGACTGTGTCAGGAATTAGCCCTCCTCAATTCCTGACCCACAGACCATGTGAGGGATAATAAGGTAATTGTTGTTGTCTTAAGTGACTACATTTTGGAGTGATTTGTTACAGAGCCTTGGATAATCAGACCACTACTTTTCAGACAGGCACTATTTTTTGGTACTAAAGTACAGTGGTTTGAAAATAAAATTGCTTTCACTTTCATAAAATTTCAGACAAGGTAGAGACAGAGAAACTGAGATGAATTTGGATGAATATCTGCCAAACAAATAGAATAAAATGACTAAGAATAATGGTAGAGAAAAGAGTCAGTGAGCAGATATGGATAGAACTTTCTTAGCATTTTGGAGTGAATGACAGGAAAATACCTTCTGTGCAAGATAGGCATTGTTCCTTCCCTCCTTCCATACTACTGCAGAGGAAGGGAATTGAGGAGGGAAAGCATCATGGTGGAAGAAGTAAGAGGGGATGAAAGGAACTTTAACACCTCACTGGGACAAGTGTAACTCTGGTGATGCTAAGGTGTTTTAACCTAGTTTGTAGAGATGAACTAAATGCTATTACAATAATCCCCCTTTTGGGGGCACTCAGGGGTCATGCTTCCTTTCAGGTGCTTATTGTAAGGCAGTGGACAGAACTGTGTCTGACTGTGGGTGCTTTGTGGCCAGAACAAAGGGCAAAATAAGTGTATGCTGCCCTCTACCCCACAGACATAATTTGTAACATTTTAATCTTTTTACTTGTCACTGCTTATGAGTTTCTTATAGAATTATTTAATGATGTGAGTTCAATGTGCAATTTGAAAACCTACATAATTTACCATTTCTTTCCTTAGTGATGCAGTGAGGCACTGCATACCATACTGCAGAAGCAGCAGCTTGAAGTGTTCAAGAGAGAAATCATTCAACACCAGACAATTAATACTTAAGCAGGCTCCAACACGCTCTCCCTGGACCCCAGTAACCATGACAGGATGCTAGGAAGTTTCACAGATCAAAGAAAGAGTGAATCATGTTGAAGAAATAGTATCAGACATTCCAGTCTTGGAATATCACCGTGTCTCCAGACGTCCTATACTGTGTAGGGAATGAGTTTTACAGGGCAAAGGCAATAAAAGCGAAGGAGCAGAGGATATGATCTTAAATTGAGTCAGTAGTCTAGAAAAGGAGACATGAAGAATATGCCCAATAGCATTGCAAAAACTTGTTACTATAATAACATATACACATGAATCACATGTACAGGTCTCTGGCATTAGTGAATATATGTTAGTAAATTAGGGTGATTATGAATATTCAAGATTCTTCTGAATGCATCAATCACATTGACTGGCAATATGAGACAAAGCATAGAGTGAGTGGGAATGAGAGACTATATAAGCAAGTATTAAGAGTCCTCGTCTGTTAGGTATATCTGATTCACTCCCAACAGCTCTTCTCCCAGTACATTTCCCTATGAAAATGTTGGTAAAACTGATAGATAAAAAGATGGGTCTCATCTAGAGGTCAGACATCCCACTCCTCTGAGGCAAGTTAGAGTAAGTCATCGTGTTTTATAGCAAACCAGTTTCAGAGTACTTGTTCTTTGCATGGGGTAGTCTGGTAGGTTACAGCTTCAAAGTCGGGTTCATAATAACTGAAGTTTGTAATAACTGAATAATCTCACCTGGGAGAGACTTCAGATGGCCTCTGTGCAGACTCACATGAAATGAGGCTTTTAGTCTTAGCTCAGTTCTTAATAGAGAAATGTCCATACTACTCAGTGGATAATAAACACTGACAAAAGGAAAGCATAGACACATACTGGGGCTCCTCTTACTCATCTTGATACATATGGAGACGGGAGAATGTATCTGGTCACTTGAATAGAAAGCTGTAGACATCAAATTTGTCAATAAGCATAAAATTCAAAATGGTGAGAGAGAGGAGAGAAACTCAAATTAGTAACCTGTCTCTGTTTCCAGTGCTCATTCAGACAGAGGTTCAATGGCTGGAAATTATTGAAATGAAGCAGATGTCATGGGATGCCGCAAATGAGCTACTCCCAGAGGCAGAAATCGTGTGCCTACTGTTTCAGGATCCATGTTAAATCTCCACATTGTGAATAGTCCTAGAGTACCTGCTGGTGCAACTTTCCTCTTTGTTGCGAATTTGAACAAATACATGGACAAAGTTTAAAGCTCTGGCATTTGCTTCAAGCTGAAACTAAGCAGCATTTTTCCAATCATTAGATTTAAGAAAGGCCTGGGCTGTGACCACAACCATGCCCAAAGTGCACTTCAGTTTCTCCCTTCTGTCACTACCTTCGCTCTTTCTTCCCATTTCAGCTGGTTAGTCTCAAGTTACATCGCAGGGGAAGAGAAATACTAGTAGTCTTGAAATATTAGGTTTCGTCTTGGTTTCTTAACTGAGTATAATTTTTCAAATCAACAGATATAAAACATCTAAGAGGTGAGAAAATATTCAGGTTTGTGCTGAGGGTTTTGTTGTTACTATTTTTGAAAAGTGGCCCAAGCCAAGGCATTCTTGGTCCTGAAGGAGATAAGAGGTGGGGGAAGCTTAATAACAAGCCCTTTTTTTTTCAAATCTGTAAGCACAATGATACCTTGCAACATTTCACCAGCTCTGAGGACTGCACCATATGTTGGTAAGAAGCTCAGTGATGTTTTCTAATTCAGGAGAGTGTGAGGTGACCATCCAGAGGTGGCAAACTGAGATAGCTAATGAAACTAGTTTTCTTCTGTGGAAACTGTCTTCATATGTAGAGAGGGTATAAGACCACTTACAACTGAGAGTTTACAAGGCAGCTCTTCGTGTTCTGAAATGCTGCTGTTGGAATCTGGGTGCTTTCCCATTTCAATGCTGCCCCCTGAGCATGGGTTTTGCAGTCGCCTGAGGGAGGCAGGTCCTGTTGATCACTCACCTGCTTCTCCACAACCCAGAATTACAGCAGTGGCAGCTGGGCAGAAAGACTTTCTACCCGAAGAATGCCAAAAACTTACAGGTGCCAACCACACAGCTTTTTGCTGAGGCAGTGCCCATAATGTTCTATGTTAAATATTGAACTTAAGTTAAATACTGAAAATATGAAAGAGAAAAACTTTACCCATTTCAGCATCTGACCTCACCTCACTTTACAGCAAGGTTGTAAAAGACATCAGAATGGCTTCCTTAAACCTTACATTAACTTTTACTCCACAAAGGATATTATGTAGAGTATATGGGTTTTTTTCCCTTTCTTTTCCACTAATATCATAAAAATATATGTCATATAGTCTGTTATATATACTTCAAGAGTATAGACACTATTAAGTGCAAAACTTTTAAGTGCAATATAAAAGTAATTCAAATATGTAAATATGCTTGACTTCACAAAAGAAATACTTCATAGTTGGAATGACTTCAGTACTCATAAATTATTGGTTTCTTCCTCATGGTTAAATATTCACTGTCTGTCTGTCTGCCTGACTCATATTTTTTTCCATTGATTTTTAGCTCTCTTAGAAATAAAGGATACATTTGAAGCTCAATGAATGAGGCATTTTATTATAGATTATGGCAAACTGACAAAATGTAGAACTGATATGTTAAACAACTTTCAAAAATCAATGTGGGAAATTGGGTTGGTTAGTTCACAGTGATGACTATGAATACTCCATGGGTGCTCCACTAGAATCACATCACTTAACAATAATTATATCCATTTGACTTTCTTTAGAAAAACATGCCTAAAACTTTTTAATCTTAAAACCCATAAAAATTGAGGTATGTGAAGTTTATCTCATCACTATTCAGGTAAATTATCTATATGCTCAAAATTGTACTCAGTTACAGATGATCCCTAAATGATAGAATGCACACCCCGTTTCCAGAAGCTTGCCTAGACATGAGATAAAAATGCCCAAATCATGGACTTCATAGGTAACTTACACCATTTATCATGATTGCAAATTTGCGAAGCTTGTCAATACTTCTCTAGTTCATTTGCATATATTTTACATATATCAAATAGGTATAAAGATGCTCAGAAAAGCTTGGTTTGGGGACAAATTGGAATTTGGGTTTTAGTCACTAAAGATATGATAAACAACACTGGGCATTAATGTACAAAAATGATTGAACTTTTTAATGGGACATCAAATAAGACTTTATTAGTATCTATTAGGTTCAACCCAAAGCTTAGGAATAGCATCAATGGGCATCATCTATCAGTGTGTCTGTTATTAAATAACAGTATCCCTTAAAGCGAGCGAACCATAGAGTACTTTATACTTTTTTACCTTTATCTTTAGAATTAGCTGACATTCTATCCTGTTACACTGGCCTTACTATTAGTAATAGTGAACCAATTTATAAACCCATTAGTGACACTTTTTCCAGAAGATAAAAACAGTCAAAATTATCTGGCAGCAATTAATCTTAATGGCTGTATGCAGTAAACAGCAATGGGCTAATTCCAGCTCTGTCAGCCCCATCAAACAATCCGCATTAGGCAGCTTTTCAGTGATCCATTAAGCATATTCAGAACAACAACAAATTCAATGCTGAAGGCATATGCACTAAACATTACAACAGTGATCTTCTGAAGCCATCATTATCTCTTAAATAGTACTTCCCCCATGTATTATCATTATGCTGTACATTAGAAATACTTTGATTAAACTCCCTTAATTCATAACAGACAGCTGCAGACCATTTATGCAGTTAATCTCAACACAACAGCTATTGAGGAAATATAACAAATGAAGGCTGTAAACTGGAAGTCATTACTATGAAAGATACGGGTTTGTAGCCCTCTCAGAGCAGAGTGCATCATAAGGATGGACTACAGGCTCACAATAATGGGGATAGAACCGCTAATGACCTTGCACTTTCCCTGTAACATCTGTCCCTAGGATTGTTGTGCCCTAGGCTCAAAGTGTGATCAGTGTAGACAGGGCGCAGTGAACTATTTGTGTTCCAATCCAAGGGTTCGACAGAGGAGAACCAAAGCTGTGGTTAACCTCTATTTTTCAGCTTCGGTATGAAGAAGTCAAGGTTCTGGGTGAACGTGAATAATCTCATTGATTTCGCTGAATCCTTACTTCAAAGCACTGAAAATCTGTTCTGGTTGTACATCATCATTAGCAACAGCTTCTGATTTCCTTTCCAAAAAGTAGTGTCTTTTACAATTTACTTCATAGTACTTGAGTTTGCATTCTTAAAAAAATGTTTCCTATGAAATTTCCTCTGTAAACTTTCTTCCCCATGTGTGTGGCATTTTCATTTAACATTCAGAAAAATCTACATGCAAAAAATGCCCCTCTCCCAAATGCAAGTAGCCACACCTCAAGTTCATATTCCAAGGAGTAACATATGTATTGGTTTAATTTCATGAACACAAAACCTGTGTAAAATTTCCCCGTATTACACCTTCACAAAATCTTTACTTTTAACAGGTAGAGAAACCATAAACATGTGCATGAATGGGCTCTATGTGCCTGGCATTTTCTTTTCCCTCATATAGGGTTTATTTTAAAGTTCTAAACCACAGACACCGTGTCTACCATTTGATGAAATGGTCAACTAATTAAAACATAAATTTAGAGTCCCCTTGCCAGCTTGGGCTTTCAGGGTTAGCATCAATGAATTAAATATTGATTCCAAAGGTAAAGCACCCTCATTGTGGAGTGATAATGGTCTGGCTTTCAGACGTAAAAGACTAGTCCCTGTGGGAATTCACATTGAATGTCTAGGGGGATTTCCACAGCTGCGGCTCAATTGACCCATTCCTCCGAGATGTCCATAAACATGAGAATATCAATGTTTGTTATCCAGTTTGTAGAGAGTCGGTTAGCTGGGTGGAGGTATCTCATTACCTTGGGCCCTCTGGTTTCCTCTGGTGTTGCAGAAACCCCCTCTGGGCTGTCTCCCATGTTCCCGTCCAACCACTCCTGGGACACCACACTTTTAAAAAAGATGGCAGTGTTAGGGAACTTTTCTTAATTTTTTTCTCTTTCTCTTAAATTTGTTTGAAAGGCACAGAAATAGTGACAGCTTGCTTTGTCCCTTATTTCTCAGACTTGTGTTTGGAACAGAGCTGTGGTGAATCACTCCTGAGCACCTGGACATCCTGAGGCCGATTTCAGGCCCAAAGCACAGTTAGAAACAATCACGATTTTTACCCATTTTGATAGGTCTTCCTATCCTGAGTCCCAGCTCTCTGCCATGTGAGTTACAAAGCTCTACTACCAATTGCCAAGGCACAAATAAGTTTGAGAAATTATCCCTCTCCTTAGAAATTCACAACATATGTCAGCATAGTAAAACCTGTGAGAAGTTCTAGAGAAAAGAAACCAATTAATAGTGATCAGTTCAGTATGCCTAAACCCACCCAACTGAATTTTCATTAAATAGAAGAACTGCTCACATCTTATGGGGCACTAGTGTTTTACGGAATATATTTTGAGACATGTTATTCTAAATTCCTGCTTATAATGTTTATACCTTAAGAATAATCCATGGTAGGAAAGAACAAGTTAGCAATTTGATTAATTATGCTTTCTTCTAATTTTTATAAGATTTGGTTTAGCTCAAAGATATTCCACTGTTGACAAGTGGCCATCAGCAAATGAAATTATGTTTGAAATTCATGAGCTTGTTTGACTTTATAGATCTTGTCAATCATTTCAAGAATCTAAGCTCAGTAAATAATTTCATACAGGAATTTTCCTGATTGAGACATGTTTTCTTCAAATAGTGATTAGGTTTTTGCAATTGATGTTGAACACATGCACAAATCACAAATGTGCTAATTTACCCCACTGTGGAACATTATCTTTAGCTATGATGCAATTATATCTTACATCTAGAGTTCTATCTAGATATAGTTCCAAGTCTCTCTATCTGCCTCTATTCAGGAAACTTCAAATTATGAGCAAGTAACTTCTACACACTAATGTGAGTATGTCCCTTGAGGTCTCAGCATATGTTGTCACAAAGGAATGTATTACAAATAGTGATTCTGTTCTAGATCTGAACTATGAAAGTCTGTTTAATCCATAGCAACTTTATGGGTAAAAACTACATACTATAATAAGCCAACCACCTCAGTATGGTTGCAATGCTGATAAATTGAACCAAGTAGAAACATGATAAGCTGATAACATTAACTAAGAAATCCTTTTAAAGGTGTGATCTAAATGCTAGTTGGTTTAATTTTAAAGGATAGCATTGAAGGCTAATTTGTGTGTGTGTGTGTGTGTAGCTTCTGATGAAAACTTTTAAAGTTAATATTTCTAACTGCTCTTCCAAACTTATGTCCTCTCCTGTCTCAGCTCTCTATTATACCTACATATGGCAGTCAGTCTTGTTCCAGGAAAAAGTGGTAAGACTCCTGTATGAGTATAAGTAAAACAAAGAATGAGAGAGAATAGAAAAACAATAGGTTCTTATGAAATTTAGGCAAGAGTTGGCAACTATAGGGAAAGGACAAAGTAGCTTTAAGGGTGTGTGTGTGTGTGTGTGTGTGTGTGTCCATGTGTGTGTAAGAGAGACAGAGAGAGAGAGAAGTATGGAGCTCCTGTGATGGATTAGGTGAAATGTGAGTAGTGAATTTCAGAGGAACTTGGGGGAACAACATTTATACAGTGATTTTTATGAAGGTGGACATTTTCAGAAGGAAGAGAAGAATAGGAAAAATAGTCTTGCTACCATGGGCCTGGTGCTCAGTTTGTCTTGATTTGTGACTCAAACACCTGCATAGCCACCAGGTCCCAACTTTTTACTAATTCTTGTTGGAGCTTAGTTTG